>JAQBSW010001419.1:87500-135158 GCA_029291075.1 Eudiplozoon nipponicum | reverse complement strand
GATTCCCTCTTCCAAAAGCCTTGAGAATTCTTCTTGGGCAGCTTTCAGCTTAGCAGGAGCCAGTGGTCGCTTCTTGAGTGCAATAGGTTGTCCTTCTGTGACGATATGATGCATCGTGTTGGAGACTCGTAGCTCTGACTTGTTAAGATCGAAAAGCGATTTGTATTTTCGAAGAGCTGCTGATATCTCTGCTGAATGATGCACTGGGGTTGGCTGAATGACCTGTAACTCCAAACGCTCGGAGGCAAGTGTCCAAAAGCTTTGTTCAAGTCCTGGTGGAGGGGTCGATGATCTTTTGATTGGCAAGATCAACAATGAGCCGAAATTTTAGAAGGAAATCAAGGCCTATTATATTATGTGAGACCTTGGCAATGATGAAGTTGTGGGAAAATTCACGTCGTAGACCTATGTTGAGTGTGCGGTATTGGCAGCCATAAGTTGGTATGGGCTCGCCTGTAGCTGTTGCGAGAAGAACGCCTAGCGACATCTCGGCCATTGAATCACCTTTGAGAACTGAGACTGCCGCACCTGTGTCTACGATGAACTCTTCGCCAGTTTTGAAATCAAGAAGGTGCAGAAGTTCGTTGGGCTGTTTGGCCGGGTCATGCAAACAAGTAGGCTGGTGATTGCGACCGGCGTTGTCCGTTTGGTTCTCTATGTGAAAAATTCGGCGTGGACGAAAAGAGTCGACAGGGATGTCGGATTGTAGTTGGCTTCTTCCCTGTAGCGCCGTTGATGCCGTTGATGTGCAGAAAGTACGGTCTTCTACTTCCTGCGCCAGACGTTTCCCGATACTGATGCACCCTTGTGCCTGCGGTCTGTTGTCCTCTCCGTCAGCTGTGGAAATTGACACTCATTCGGAAATTCTTCGGAACGACAAAGACAAACTTGGCAAGCATAAAAAACTTCTGGTGGTTATAACACCAGTTCTTTGGAGCATATTTATTAAAGGATTGCGGAGATCTCGATCGCCGCCTACCATTATAATTTGACTTGGAAACGAATTTTGGTCGAGCATTCACTTGATTTATCTCGGATTTGGTAATGGCCAATCCTTCTAGAACTTTGGCCATGTTCGCCACTGTTCTCTCTAAAGAGGAGATTCTATCATCTTGCGGGGGTGAAGAAAAGGATGATGGATTCACTTTGGGTTCCAAAACCCTATATTCTAACTCACATCTCTCAGATAAGTCATCTATAGAGAGAGTGTTGGGGAGCTGTCTGGCAAAGAGTTTTAATGTTTGGGGAAGATTGTTAATAAAAACAACCTTAGCCTCATGGTCAGAAATGTTGGTTTTATACCAACGTTTCCGTAATTCCCTCAGTATTTCGATGGGGCCAAGATTTGGCATATCTAACTGCGCATATTTGTTTATTATCTGCTCAGTTTCCGTGGGTCCAAGCAAGGATTCTACCTCGTTTTGTAGGCCCAAAATGGGATTAGGTAGCTTCCTAATGGCCTCAAGCTTAGGATAAATCCGTCGCTGCAATTCAGAAGGTAGTTTAGCAAAAACCTTCGACAGTTTTTGATGACTGTCATAATCAGGAAACGGGGAGAAAGCGGAGTCTACGCGCATAAAGAATAGCTCACTATCTCCATCCCAAACAGGAACATCAATATCTAAAATTGGACCTGACATTTTAACAATCTTACGGGATCTTAAAAGCATAAATTTATAAGCAATATGAAAATGTATAAATAAACTTTAACGAAACGCTTACCCACAAACAGCTTCCACAGTTGAATGAGCGCAGAACAAAAAGTCACTGTTTCCAAAAATCCGCAATTGAGCCTGTCGAGTACGTACGGTGCCGTTTCGTACGTACGAAAGATGAACAGAGGCCCCGTTGGCCTTTGATGCCAATGTATTATTATTTTCCACAGTTGAATGAGCGCAGAACAGTAACTGCTTCCAAAAATTGAAATTATCCGCAATTTAGCCTGTCCAGTACGTACGGTGCCGTTTTGTACGTAGGAAAGACGAACAGATGCCCCGTATTATTATTATTGTACCCTCCAAAAAAATTCACCACAAATCCACGAATATATACCCAACAGAATTCCCAGAAAACCACGATCAGGGTAAAGAAAACACAAATGTCAATCTATTTATCCCAAATAAATGAAAAAGGAAGTCAATTTTATTTATACCAAAAAAATCAGAACAATAATCAATATCCTGGCGCGGTCGCCAATTTTGTAAACGCCCCGGCTTCAAGTAAATGCCGTACGACGTTACAAACTCGGTTAAGGTGCTCTAAATAGAGATTAGTTACTGATAGGGGGCCCTTAAGAGGGCCTGGTAATGCGTTCTCTTGAAGTCTTCAGAGTGTGAAGATGTCCTAGAGCCTTGGGTGGACTCTGGTTGAGTTGTCGCTCCCGTGGTTGAGCTGTAATCACGCTGTGGATGGCGTCCTGCAGGTTCTGCACTTAATTGGCTCGTCTCTCCGGTATACCGCAACAAGATGAGTCACGGATGTAGTTAGTTGTTGGTGAAACTATCAAATCACCAGCGTAGGTATTGACAGCCGACAGAACGCACACGCGTGACGGAAGGCAGCATGCAAATGCAACAACTGAGCTTGCATGGTAAATTGCCGTGCTTAAATAGCATGCCATGCCTACTTGCACACTATTGGTTAAACGGCAAGTTTCGCTTTTTTCTCATTGGTGCAACGTAAATAAAATTGAATTTAATTTACGCAATATGTCGGCCTTTAATTTGTGTCGTTACAATAGTATTTTGTTTATTAAATATGGACACTCGCGAGCAATACGCAGGGAACATGCGGTGGATTATAGTGCATATGTGGTTCGATAGTTTTTCTTTGCAATCAGATACGATTTCACACATCAGGACATCAGATGTTTCTCAATCATATTCACAAATTCTATAGTTCAATGGATTATTTTAATTAAATAATTTAAAACCATAGCAAACCGTGGATTTATTATTTGTGAAGGTATTTCATTGAAGTTTATACACGATTTAAATTTATTTATCATCTGTGACAACTTTTACTAGTGATTTTATTTATATTATCATATTATTTCAATCGGTTACATGAATTCATCACAATTCAGACGTGTGTGAATGGTTTATTACTTGTGTTGACAGTATATCGTTTTGCTGCCATGTAGAGCACGGTCAATTTGGACTAACTATGAATTTTCCATGCAACATTGTGTACAATACATATGTGATCATTCGACTTAGTCTTCTCACATCACCCATTGGGAAAAGTTCGGGGATTGATCATAAGCACGGATCTCAGTAGCAGCTACCAGTTCTATGTAGGAAGGGTAAGACATCACGAACTAGATAGCTACCCCGCTAAATACCCCTACAACATTACGATCAAAGGTAGGATTTATGTATTTTATGTGTATCAACAACTCTGTTAAGGAATTCTGGATTTACATTTCCTTTTCTTTTTTTAAACATTTACATAAAACTATTAACAATTCAGCCAAGACATTCTGGATTTATTCATTGTGCTTATTGTTACTACTTTTACACAAGACAGTAACTTGTGTTGAAAATATATTATTAGGTTGCCGTTTAGAGCACGGTCTATTTGGATTAACAGTGAATTTTAATTTGCTTTGCAACATTGTATTCAATAAATGTATGATGATGTGACTTAGCCATCATAAGCACGGATCTCAACAGCAGCGACAAGGCATATGTAGGAATGTTATAGCATCACTAAATAGATAAATACCCCGCAAAACCTCTTACAATAACCACAAAACTTCTTACACTGTAACAGAATTTGATTCGTATTCTCTACGAAACTAGAGGTTAACACTTCGTTAAACCTACAGAAAGCTTATAATTACGTACTTATGAAGGCAGAGACTACACCGCTCACAGCAGTGTGATTTTCTGGGGTAGATTTCACGAGCTATTTGAACTTAAGAATGCAAGCCAGATATTCCAGCGTCTAAACGAGGAAATTATTTATGAATGTCCATTCGTTAAAATGAAAATAGTCAAAATCATCAGATATGATGAATGTCAGGAAGAATACCCCGTGCAATTTGACACTGTGTTGTCAAAGCTGGAACACTATGGTTTTATGGTCAAACCAGTGAAAAGTAAGATTAGTTGCTCAACTGTAAATTTTTTGAACTTTATATTTCCAAAGAAGAAAGCAAATTCTTTTATGGTATGTTCCAGGCGATCAAAACGTTCCCAGACCTATTCGCCAAATGATTATGGAATGATAAGTTATTTTCACCATTTTATACCAGGTTGAGCTGGAATTTTGGAATGGTAAAATCGACAATAATGAAAAGAGTAAATTCAATAAGTTCTGGCCAATCAATTTTAGCCAAGAGGACAAGAAAAATCTCCAGAGTGCGATAGACATGAGCACATGAGATATAAATAAACAGTTTGAGTAGGTCATAGATAGTTACGAATTAGCCATAGGGGCAGTGTTACATCAGAGCGATAATGGTATTGTCAGGCCGGAAGAATGTTAAAGTAAGATATTCAAGTATCGTCAAAAGCGATATGACACTCATGTGAATGATTTACATCTAGTTTATGCCCTAGTGCTTTATTTCGAGGTCTGCTTGTCTGGAAATAATTTCACTGTATTAACTGAAAAAGAGCAATTGATAAGAGTTCTTGGTAAGACTAATATGCTTAACTATTTTCTTCGGGTAAATTCACAATTAACCGAACAAGCAGAATTTTTTGCCATATCTGATAGTCTAGGGAAAAAATTGCGAAATAATAAGACCGAGATGAACACTATTGTTATACCAGCTATTCTTTTTATGCAAGTATACATCGATATTGTAGAACTGCTCGAAATATTTGGTCAGAGATATCTCTTCACGATGATTGACCGTTTCAATCGTTTTTTTTGAAGTTACGATCGTACAGAATATGACAGCTCAGATTGTTCTAGCTCTGTTTTTCAATAATTTGGTTTCACGATAGGGTGTTACGCTGAGTGTCACCAGTGATAGTGATAGTCTGTTCATATTAAATCTCTTTATGCCATAGAAATTGATGTGAGGCACAAACGTTTGTACAATTCCAGGGCTAATGGTATGGTTGAGAGGCTGCTTGTGGAAATGAAAGCTGCATTACAGTGCGCTGGATAAACAAATTGCGTAGAGTTTCAGAGAACAGCTACCAACATCAATAACATAACTTGTTTATTTGGAGCCAGTAAATTTACCTGGAGATCTATATAAAGGTTCTCCGAGTTGTCTCGGTTAGGCTTCTAATATTTTAGATGGCTCGAAGGAATTCTCAGGGACAAATTGAGTCGTTTAGCTCAAAACAAGACTAGAAGTTCAACGTCAAAGTTTTACGATAATTCATATTTTAATCTGGTGTCTCATGTAAATATAACCAACGAGGTTATGCAAAATCTCAGATTAGTAAGTGCCATACACAGTCAATATTAAGATCGCCATATTACGATCAGCGACATATTGTCTAAATATAATTCAAATTTCATTTATGTGGTACCAAATAAACAAGCGAATTTTGCCATTAAAATGGCGTGTGACCTTGCGCTTGCACAAGTATATAAGCACGATGCATTTATCATGCATCAGTCACACGCTTGACATTTGCGTTCTGTGCGCTACGCCTGATTACTGCCGTTCTATCTCTACGTAACTATTTGCCTACACAGACTTCTGGACTTGCGTTTATCACGCTGTGTTACATTGTCACTTGGACTTCAGTCACGCCAATATTTTTGCTGCTGCAAGATAAGTTATACGTGATATATTATCCATTAATCAGAATTCTACGTGTGCCAGCCACAACGGCGTTGCCAAAGATCTTCAACGATACAATTCTGAGCCTTCACACAACAACTCACCTCTCTGGTTTTGACAACTACTTATCCACGTGTATCCACAGGACGGAGGACCAGCCAATCAACTAGTTTCTAAGAGTACTCCTAGACACCAAAACACTTCAAAATTTTCTCAGCATAATCCGAAAAACCAAATACCGGTCCTAATTAAGGTCACTTTTAGTAATTGTCTCTTATTATCTGCGGGCTTTAAATATGTTGTAACGTTGCAAAGCATTTACTTGCAGCCGAGGCGTTTACAAACACGACATTGACTTAAAGTAATTCTTGGCTTTGTTCATATCCGTGGCTTAATTATGGGTACTATTCCCATTTTCAATCGATTGTCTTACGTTTTGTATGTGCTCTTTTAAAATAAGATTAACTTTCTATTTCATTTTTCATATATTTACAATATCTATTAATTTATTTAATTTTAAAATTACTATTTATATTTTTCATATCATCACTATATATCACTACCTTAATTAATACGTAATGTTTTATAATTTTGTTATTAATTGGGATATCAGTCTTCACGGTAATTAGCATGCCAGCACCTGAAGCCATTGACTGCATGTTCTCTTACTATGTTATATGAATTGTTACTTATTCCAACAATTATTCTTGTATTTCTGTTTTTTTACACTATTGCTTGGGTTGGTCGAATGTCCTTTGTTAATAATTGAATTTCCTGTAAATTGGTAAGGCCTAGTGATTTTGTTATACAAGGTATTTATTTTAAGTAGTGCTGTTTGATTACGAAGACTTTTTGTGTAAAATAAATAGTTCAAGGCCCAAAAGAGTTTTCAATTTATTTTTTCCGGCTTAACTGTGACATTTTTATGGTAATAATGAAACATTTTTATCTGGCTTCGGAGGACTTGCGACCCAAAAATTGCAAAGACCAATATAATATTAGAAGTATGGTTATGGTTGCGTGAGTGAGACAATGACCAGCCATTTTTATGGATAATATCGGTAGACTGGTACAAATGAGAAAGGAACTTATTTTAAAAGATTTATATCAGTGCTTCTTGTAGATAGTTGGCAATGACTGAGAAAATTGACTAGAATAGACACTTAAAGAATCAGAATAAAAATTTTGTTGGCAGGATTCTAAGGATGCATTTGCGATGATCTAACAGGCCTTGATTCTGCAACGCTCCGAAGTGATTGAGATGCCATCGGTTTGCGGTTAAACTGAAGAAATGGCTCAAGATGACGAATGGTAAAATCCCGTTGTCGTTTTCAGTTAAGGCTCCGTTAGAGAAGACGCCTTTTAATTCGGATCTATTGAAAAAGCTGTAATACAAGGAGCCGCCGTTAGAATGCGAAGGTATTAATAAAGGGATAAATGTTCGAGGTCCCATATAAAACCAGTGTAAAGGCCTGAGATATCTAAAATAAAGACCATATGTAGTACGAGTGCGAAGGAAACAGGCTACGCTTCCAGTCTGTTATATCTGAAATTTACTAAAGTGAAGATTAACCGCCTTGTTAAAAATCTCGTGTGATAGCGAACTTATCTCTATGAGCAGTTTAGAAATGCGCGAGGGCTCGATCATATCGTAGAATTTATTCAAGATGTTGAGACTATGATTGGATTAATCATCGACTTACAATTCCGCGTGACGTATGATTAATGGGGATGAGTTAAATTCATGAACGGTAGGTACAAAAAGACCTGGTGTAATAGGCTGATGCCTCTTTATACACAAGGTCTTCATGTGCTTACCGGTGTTGAGATTTTCTCATCCTGATCATTCATATCACGTTGAATTTTTTCGGATTATTAGTCACGGAATGTTCGTTTGAAAATTTTAATTCTCGAATTTTTAAATGGCGAAAGAGTTGATGAATGATGACTTAAAATTATTTTTGATATCTGTTGCAGAATACGCCTATATTGGTCTGATGTTGGGAAGCATTTTGGGGTCTGTCGCACAGTAAATGATTTTAGTGTTTCACTGGCTTGCAGATTCACTTTATACGGATCATATACGATTCGGCGCGTCATTGACTGTCCGTAAGCTCGATTTTGTTTCACACCTTTTTACAACGCTCTGATATTCGAGTTTAAAATTTGGCACCTTTCTGCAAAGCCAGTCCGGTATTAAAGTGATATTGGGTTTTGGCAACGCTGAGTAAAAGTAGATTTTTTCTTTCCTATTTGAAAGGCTTGAATAGAATCGCGTTGAGTGCCATAAGATAATTATAGCTTCGTTGAATTGGACAATGTGATTAACTCGCGTGTGACTTTCGCAGGCAATGGAGGACTGTGTTGCCTTTGACGCTAGATACTTTACTTTCCGCGTCGCAACTCTGTACACTGAACTGTAAGGTTGGCATCTCGGCTATCATTCTTAGTTTTTAAGCTTGTTATGTCGACTCATTAATAGTGTGCACAGTACTACCGGCCTGTTTGTAACATTAGCTCCAACTTTCGAAATTTTATTTGTTTATTGAATTTCCGCTGCAATTTTTAATTGTACTGTCTGTAGCTATTTCTCATCAACAATGAACCAATATTTAATTGCTTTTAGATTTTATTTTTAAAAAGAGATACTGGCGTTTGGTGACATCGCTCGAAATTTCTGCTCATTGATGCCAAAAGTGAACTGTTCATTGAATATTTTAGTTGGAATCCGATAGTTTTGTTAGGAGTCCTATCACTTTAACTGCATTTGACACGTTAAACAAACGTTTGTGCAGCCAACTATCCGATTCTCAGAGTTCTAAATTGAAAGTTTGCGATTCTTCTGTGCAGCTGCTTCCGTGTGTGCTGCTGCTTAAGCATACGCAATTGGTCGATTGCATTTATGCAGTGTCACCGAAGTAACAACAAGCACATCTCGATAGCCTTTACTAGTCGACATAATTAAACGAACATTGGTTGCGCAGGTTGTGATAACAATTATTATGATCAAGGTTGCGGTCTTGATATAAACACCTGACCCATTAATTACTTACATATGTCAGTATAAACTAAGAATTTTATAGTGTAGTAAAGGCAATTCGTCCTTATTGGGAACTTATCATGTACTGGCCATAATTTGCCGCGGACAGGACTCGAATCTCGGCACGACTGCTTCGGAATCTTGTGCTCTAACCACTGCGCCATCCTGCCGCGGTAGGATTAAGTTATATAAGACCCTGTCGAAGATTTTAGTGAAAGAAGGAACGATAGTTATAGGGCGGAGATCTTTGTGTGAGAAGATTGATGATGTACAATTTTTTTGGGATAGAAGAGATCGTCGAATTAAGCCATTCCGGGGCCAGATAGGTAGTTTCGGTTGATAACATCGGCAACCAGAGAGAAGAGATTCCAGTTAAGAAGGACAATCATCCTGACAGAGACACCGTACTGATCAAGTTGGTGTTTAGATTTTATATCTTTGATTGCTTGAACGGCGGTGGCCGGCGAAATGTTGAACCAACTTTTGTAGCAATCGGTGTTTGATTACTGTGAACTTTTTCCGGGTTGGGTGTTGTGCGGATGCGTCTCTCGATGTTAAGCGATTTTTTGTTGATTACTTGTTTAATGTACTCATCGATACGTCGGATAGCGAGAGCGCGAAAGAGTGATGTGCGTAATTTAGAATTGCGTGCAAGGTTGTCGGTGCTTTAAACAAGGCGTTCAACTTGTTCATCGCGTAAATGTGTTGAATAGAGGTGGCAGAAGTTAAGTGGGAGGATAAGACGTTATGGATATCGGAAAAACATGAGGGGTGGTTGTCTGGGAGAAAAAGGTCTCCAATTAATGGCGTCATAGAGTCGATTAAACTTTTCCCAATTGATGAATCGCCTGAATGTCTGAATGCTCTCATTAGGGATAGAGGATAAAATAGGAATAATAAAGATTACCTGGCTGTGGTCGAGATTAGGGAAGATCTCCCGATACTGAACATCGGTAACGTCTTTGTTGGAGAGGACACAATCAAGTGGGTTGTTACTTTGGGTTGGGAAGTGCACCAATTGGCTTAGAAGATTGTCCGCAAAGGGCCGAAACAAAGGGTGACTTTCCATAGTTATATTATGCCAGTTGGCCAGAGGAAGGTTAAGGTCGCCCACAACGATGTATTGATTGGAGCTTTGAGAGAAGAAAGTGGACATTTATTGAGCCCCACGAGTGTTGTCGATTATTGAGAGGTTTGGGGGTCTGTAGACAATGCAAACGGATAAGCTTAGGTCTACAATCAGCAGCTGAATCGAAAAGAATTCTAATCCTAGTGAGTTCGATGCAGACAAACGTTTGGGCATGGGAGAATATCGGACGTAGGAAGCCAGACCACATCCTCGACTAACCGTTCTGTTACTTCGAAGGAAAGTGTAGCCATTGATGAGGAAAAGATCATCGCCGTGAACTAAATAGGACAGCCACGTTTCAACAAGAAAGCATATGTCTAGTTCGTTAGAGGATAAAAATGCTCGCAGTTGTTTGATTTTTGGCGTAAGCGATCTACAATTCATAAGAATTGCTGAAGGGGATCCGTTAAACCGGGAAGGAGAATCGGGCGGGTGCTTTCCGCTGGCGGCCGGAGCGAGACCTCGGGGAAAATAATGGAGACTGACCGCTTGCTGATGAGAATGGAGTGGTCAACATCGATCTGTATTTCCTTAGTCTGACTTTTATTAGGCGGGTGAGGTTATTGGAGGATTTGAAAGCAGGACGGAGGCGAGTTATCTGGGCTCAAACGGTTGCTCGGGAGCAGCGATGCGGGATGGGAGGGGACAAGATCTGAACAGGGGTAGAATTACAACTGTCCTGTGTGGTGTCGGTGTGGTTGGAGGAGGAAGTTGTGAGGGATGAATCAATGGCCCACAGGATCGTGATGGTCTTATGTTTTGTCGGTTTCAGGTTGTGATAACGACTTGACTGAAGGATTTGTGACTGGCTCTGGAGATTGAGGAGATGGCCGTTGTTGGGGATCATTATACGACGTGGTCTACCACGAAGACGCGGTAAAGCTTGGGCTTGGGTGGGAATTGTCTTGCTGTTTGAGCTAGTGATGAAGGGGAGCCCTTCAAATCTAGAGGTGGTTAGCATGATGGGTCCAGAGGAAGGAGCATCACCGAGGATGCCTCTGTGCTCAACTTGTTCATCGTGTGTATGTAACGACTAGAGGTGACAGAGGTACAATAGGAAGATAAGATGTTTTGGATCTTTGAAAAGCACAAAGTGAGGTTGGCTGTGAGGATTAAATATCTACAATTAACGGCATCACAGAGTCTGCTTTACTCTTTCCAATCAGTGAATATCATGAATGCTTAAATGTTCTCTCTTGGGATAGAAGATAAAGGAGGAATAAGAAAGGCTACCTGGCAGTGTTCTAGATTAAAAAAGATATTACGATTTCAAACATTGGTCACTTAATTGCTGGAGAGGGCGGAGTCGAGTTGGTTGCTTACCCGGATAGCAAAGTGCACAACTTGATTCAGTAAGGTGGCCGCAAAAGCCGCAGCAGCGGATGATTTTCTGATGTTAAATTGTGCCAGCTAGTCAAAGGAAGGTTAAGGTACAGTACAGCAATATATTTATCGGAAGGTTGAGAAAAAAGAGTGGACATAATTTGGGCCCCGCGAGTGTTGTCATTTATTCAGAGATGCGGAGAAAGGAAATGCAAACTAATAAGCTTCGATCTAGAATCATTAACTGAAATGAAAAGAATTTCATTCCCAGTGAGTTAGATATAGTCAAACGTTTAGGTATGAGAGAGGATCAGACATAGTCAGCCAGACCGTACCCTCAGCCGACAACTCTGTCGCTCCTAAATAAGTGTAACCGTTGATGAGGAAAAGTTAATCGCAGTGTGTGGTAGGAGACAGCCACGTTTCAACAAGAAAATGCATATCGAGTTAGTTTGAGGATAGAAATGCACACAGTTGTTTTATTTTTGGTTTGAGTGATCTGCAATTGATAAGGTTTGCCGAGAGGGATCCAGGGGAAAAAAGGTTAGAAAGGGAAGGAAAATGTTTTGCGGTGGCACGTGAAAAGGTTTAAGTATTACTGAATAAAGTTAGTTTCCACTATGTTAAAGTTTACTAGAATATTATTAGTTAAAGTGTATCTGGATGCAAATTAATAGGAGAGATTTATAAATTATTTAGTAGTATTGCAATAAGTAATACTTTTCGATGAAATTTCAGTGCGGTATCCTATATCATATGTAAGGCATTAAGCAGACGAAGGAAGTGCAAGCACTCGTCTTTACACACATCACCATTACCAAGATAGAAAATGGTGTGTTTGAGCACCTTTTATTATGGAAAATTTCCGCAATAGCTAAAGTTGACGCAAAACCGAAGATTGAAAATGATGACAAAAAATATGGCTGTGTGCGCATAATTCAATGGATGAGCATTTGTTGGTACTTGACTGTCGTTTTCATAGCACGCAGGCAAGAATCAAACTGATGAGATTTTACTCCCGGTAGTGCCGTTGTAATGTCTATATATGTTCGTTTCAGCGACAAGTTGGATTGTGGGATTGAAAATATCACGTTTTGTTTACCGTTACTATTAATATACAGGAATTTATTGGCGAATTGCAGTTAATCGACTTTATAAAACTCAAAGTTTGCTTTTGATTTTATTTCTAAAAGTAATACGTTGAATGCATTACTGGCATTGCAGAATCGGTAGATTTTTGGGATATGGTGGGGTTAAATTGAGAATTTTATTGTGCGTGTTGAACAAAGATCGATGTGTACAGAAATTCGATAATAAGTAACCAGTTGAGACCTTATATGATGACTGAATCATAAGGTTATGAGATTGTCAAAGATTAGAACCTTTGAACAATTCTGTCTATGGGAGAGGAAATGCTCAGAAATCGGGATACGATTTTCTCTAATATAATAGAGGAAGCCAATTTATGAGTAAAATATAACTCGCTCGCGTAGTATATTTGGAGTAGCGAATGCGCTTTGAATTAAGTGAGTTTAAGAATAGAGTTTTGTGCTGAAGAAGATTAGACGGGCTCATTTGCTTACTCTTAATGCCGTAGTTCGGTTACTGAGATAAAAACTTATAAGCTTGATAACCCTTCAAACATTATTATATTATATGGCCGGTTCTGCTACGGAGGGGACCGAACCAAAGGTTCTTAAAATGAAGATATCGGAGAAATAATGGGGACTACAGAAAATAGTTAAGTTAATGGACTAAGAGCGGCATTTTCAAAGATAATTTTGATCTTCTAATGAAAGTAGATATCTATCCGTAATGGAAGAAATTTATGTAATGCCATTGCGGATGTAAAATGTGGTCTAGAAATACGCCTCCGGAAAATTTTGGAAAAATGCGTCAAGAATTCCCAATATGGACGAAACTTTTTTCATATTATCTTAGGTTTAGCTTATACTCGTAAATTTATGTATATGGTAGGACGTGTTTATATAAAGATCGGAACCTTGTTAAATAGTTAGTAAATTTGCATATCAGAAATTAAATATAAGATTTGAGCTGCGCAATTGATGGGAATGTTAATAATATTGAAAATTTAAGAGAAGGTGGAGATAATACATTACTACGCACAATAAAAAGAATGATAGGTGCAACTAAAGATAGATATTTTAGAGGATGTTAATATATATTGGCCCTAAAATTATTTATCAAGAATTGATAGAATTGGATAAATGCCTGAACTCCAGTATTGACTAATCTAACTCATCCTTTTTAATCTGATCTTCGCTAGTTTCCGATCCTGCTTTATACAGTCGTTACCGTAGATATTGTGAGTGTCATCCTTTGGTTGCAGGTTTATTAAAAAATTATTTCTTCGAGTACAAATCAACCTCATCCTTTAGTAATGAGCAATATGTTGTTCGTTTTATGTCAAGAAACTAGGAACGTAATACATAATGCATCTCTATTTCATCTGCCGACGATATATATATATATATATATATATATATATATATATATATATATATATCATTGTCTGATCGGTACTGATTGATTGATAAGGCAGAATGACAGTAGATGAAAATGGCGATTCATCACCTGGGATGCGATACTTGTGAAGGATCAGTGTTCTAATGAACTCGAATAAAGACGAGGCTAATTTGAAGCCTTCAGTCGGAGGTAGGTTAGTCCTAGATGAATCTCTGTTCCGTCAGTTGAATTTTTGATATATCGTGCTCATGTGCACAAACTATATGAATAGTTAAGTGAAACAACACCTGATAAAATGCATTACATATGTATGACATACTGAGGCGTCGATGCCATAAAATCATTATTGCAATATTTCTAAGTGGGTAACAAAGTAAGGCTTGGTTGCAAGTTATATAAATTGTTAATTATGGTAGTTCTATTTTTCCTGCATGATGTATTGAATTAGCTGTGCTGAAGAATCTCCAATATAAATCAATGCAAGAGAGAAGGCAACAGATGACGTTGCCTCCTTACATTTGCAGAATACGACAAAATTCACACGGCAGACTTTCATGTATTTTTGCTGCTCTCCTTCGCTTTTTCTACTTTTGGGTACTTCATTCTTTGACTCTTGAAGTGAATAGGCGATTTACTTCCGAGCTAATGAGTCTTACGTCTCACCATTTACAAGAGCATGACATTCGCTTTGTTTGATTTCAAGTGACTAATAGTGCGTGTGTCATTCCACAGTATCCTATTCTGATCTGGCTCACATGATTAAGCTACTGTTCTCCATTCTAAATTGAAAATGATTCATAAAGGTATAATTGTGTTTTTAGGCATAAAGTGTTGAAGCAAATGACTTGGTTTAAACGCTACAAACTGGGTTAGTCTATGCTAATTTCTATATAGGACAATTAATTCTGAGAGCCGTAGATATATGAACACTATCTTTTATGTCTTTTTGTAATTAATATTGTACATTCCTCGTAAAGTTGTCAGATTAGCCATCTGGATTTGAGCGATACTAGTTTGCTGTTGATCCCGCTTTATTTTGAAGATACATTGGGGATGACCGACTATATCAACCGACTCATAGGCGGTAAATTTATATGTTCGCTCGGTTTGATTTAGGTCATTTTCAACTTTCAGTCAGGAACAAATTTTACTATCCGACTGTTCTTTTTTTATATCAAGATCGTAACCTTGATTAAACGTAATTGTTCTTTTATTTGTCAAATATTCATGATTCTATTTGAGGTATGCCGATTGCGTTGGCTAGACACTGTCTTAAAACTTTTTTTGTATAACTTTGTCGCCAGGCCTCTTATGAAGCTACATTATTGCTGAAAATTTAAATGAGGTAAACAAGGATTGTCGCTACTGTACACTGCTATTCACAAGATCTGTGGTTTGGTAGTGCTGTGTTGTACGGTCACTAACATAAAGATACTTTTCTGGGTCTATGGTAACCTTGCGTCATACAAGGTAAAATGGTGAGGCCTGGTTTGTTCTGCATTATTGCGAAGGAAGTAAATCTTCGTTTATGTATTGATGTTTATATGTAAATGATGTGCGGTCGTCGTCTATTATCTATTTGATAGTGATACCTTCAATGTAACTCAGAGAGATTACTATCCAATTGTTAATCCCATTATTTTGATAGCTAAGATGATTCTCTTACACTTTATAATCCGTCTTGTAGATATTCTACGCTTAAATATAGATACGCGCTTATACCTCTCTCAGTTAATTATGTACCAAATCTCCACGGGATACGGAGTGTATAGTTTGTAATATCTTAAGTCGCCTCGACTTATCCGAGTGGCGTTAGTTTGGGCGATTATTCGTGCTCTTTTCAATTATTATTATCGTTCCATCGTTGTTCCTTTTGTAAATTATGAAGCATGTAAATTCAAGCATGTTTATACAACATTTTCACATGTTATATTGATTAAAATTTGTTGTCTCTAGTAAATTTAGAAATGTAGCTGTAATGTGGCTAGGCTATTTGCTTACATTATTATTTATTTGGTTATAAA
This sequence comes from Eudiplozoon nipponicum, assembly GCA_029291075.1. Taxonomy (NCBI): domain Eukaryota; kingdom Metazoa; phylum Platyhelminthes; class Monogenea; order Mazocraeidea; family Diplozoidae; genus Eudiplozoon; species Eudiplozoon nipponicum. Next base: position 119,400 of record JAQBSW010001419.1, on the reverse strand, counting down.
AATAGGATGTTGCAACAAATAACTTTTTTAGCGCAAAGTTCATTATCGTTATTTGTTCGACAAATGCCGTGAAGGCTGACTAGTTTGAGTATGATTTTAGTGAACAATGTGTTCGGCTGATTATTTTACAATTCATTGCAAGTATTTAGCGACACAATTGGACACTTTATGCAAGCTATCGTTTCCTGATTTGCGTTCATCATGGTTGACATAACAAAGAGCATTAAAATAAGGATAGCAGATATAAAGAAGACAGCCAGCAATGACTGTCAAAATAATAATAAAAGAACTAATACTAGTGTTGTGTTAAAAACAGACAAAGCGAGAATAATGTCTGTTTGTATCTAAAGTTTGGTCCCTTTGCTAACAGTGTTTAATCAAAAATAACCTTTGGTTTGTTTGTAGTTTTCCCCTTTGAGCGCTTTTTACATATGTATAAACAAATGATTAAAAAATTCAATTTTAGGCTGTCAATCCTTCGTATTTTATTTTGGTAGTCGTTTTAAAAAAAATAAGTTTCCTTTTTTTGAAAGGCGTCCAAGAAATCATTGAATATCGATATGCTTAATAATTCTTTAAATCATATTTTTGAGCATGAGTCCGTGTAAGATAAATTAAGCAAATAACTTAGACTGAACTGGAGTTTATTCTACGATGTTTATCGCACCAGATGCGATTGCCAATTTTAAAGGTATGCATGAAAGTGGCTAATTCAAAGCAGCCAGGTGATATTTTCACTTCACAATATTTCTAAAGAATTTACTTAACGCCACTTGAATTTTAATGCCTCTTTCCTTAATCCGTTCTGAAGGAGATCATCGTGGCTGTTATTCGAGATTAGAGTTTCGCAATTTTGGTACGTGCATATATACAGGGATCGGGACTGGTGCAGGTACCAACGAAAATAAAAATGGAAAGCGCATCTTTCTTGACGAAAAAATTGATTGATTATTAGATTATTGTTCATATTCTTTATTGCTTCGCTAGCTTTCAATTTTCTCAGACCTGTTGCACTAATAAGCCTTCTTATTCCATTAGAATTAAAGATAAATGTTCAGACTGATCTTAGGTTGGCAGCTAATAGCTCCACGAATGCTATTATATGCCCAGATAGCAGGAATCAGGCACATTTTGATAATTCTCACACATTTTCAGAGACCCAATGATTGATTCTACGAACCTATACAGTCCAACATGCATTAGTACCTGTATTGTGCATAGTGAAACTTATTTTCCTCCACAGAAAATTAGTATTTTCACAATCATGATCGGTTGAGTTTTTAACTCGCCCATCTCGACGACACTTTCTATCTCTTAATCAGATAATTATTGAGTCCTTTATTGTTTCACTAACTTTTAATTTTTTTGAAACTGTTGCGTGAATAATTTGGAACAAATATCGTCTATTATCAAACGTGAACGCTTCTTCATTCTCTTCAGCCGTTCTGGTCAAAAAGGATTCAATTTGAGTCGTATAGGTCTAAGAGTATTTTTATAAGCCGTAGTGGAAGGAATTCGGGGCCTGGTTTTGAGAATCTCCACGGACGCTTCAAAAATCCAGTGACTGATTCTAAGAGTCTACAATGCTACATACAGTAGTTCCTCCATTTTGCATAGCGAACCTTGTCTTCCATAATACGTTATTGTTTTAAATCTCGGGACCATTTATCGTAAATTATAAAAAAAAATCATTTTTAATTGAAGGTGGGCTGTTAAAGTTTTCTTGTATCTATTTCACTTTCATTCTTATTTATCCTTCCGGATAATTTTAGTGCTAATCTGTAACGGAGAAGTGCAGGTTTCGACTCGATGTTCGTGTTCCAAAACGAACGACGGACCTGGATGCATGAACTTCTCGAGTCCACAATAGTTCGCATTCTGGAGGATGCCACTGTCTGAAGTAGTTTTGAACCAGGTATCTTCCAAACAGTAGTTCATCATTATCGTTTCGCATTGAGCTTAAAGTGTTTCTGCTATCTAGGTGGAATTCTGCGTTGCTTAAGCGCCGAACATGGATGTACATGCTTCTAATATCTAAAGCTATATCTGAACTTATCACTTGGAAAGCGTCTTTGCTGTCGTCTGCGATGCAATCGAAAAATAATCGTTGATTATGGCTTCTTGTATTGTTTGCAGCGTACTTCTTTAAATATTCGGCTGCTAACAATGGCACATTAACTTATCTAGGGAAAATATCGACTGTCTATTGTTCGGTTTGAGAAAATTCCGTGGTTTCAGAGATATTAACGGTTAACCATATTCTGTCATTTTCGTCGGATTCTGCATTATAGGTTCAGATACAGAACATATAACACTTCCTAATTTATCCTACGTACGTACTAGAATTTCTAGTTGCTCAATTTGTTTAACGAATGGAATGGAACTATTTTACATATTTTCCAATCCGACTTCGTCCTCAGTGATCTGATCAAAATCTACCATATTATTAACATCTATGCTCAAAAGTGTCTGCAGTAACCTGATTTGTCTTATCCTGCACACCTCAGCCGACTAGGCGACCATTTTTATTCTGTGCGATGGACATTTCAGTATGGATTCATTATTATTCTTATTATTCTAGGCTGTATATTGGCTGAAAATGAACACTAGGTCGCCGGTTTCTAGTATTTAGAAATTTGGATATTCTGACAATGTGGGCTGTTGCGCTGTCCCTGCCGAGGCACCATTGAACTTCAGCAGATGCAACTTGTTTTTCGAACCTGGCACGCTTTTCCCGTCTCTATTCATTTAAAACTAAGTGGTACTGTTTCGTTAAATTGACTTAGATGCTTCACACGAAACTGGATGTTGTCTGTATCCCATGAAGGTTCATGATATCATTACCGGGCTGACGGACTTGAAGCTACCTGTCGTACAGTCGGAAATTTCAATGAGTACAGGCGAGTATTTGTAGATTGTGACTGCGCTTAAATAAGTTACACACTTTCCGGACTCTTCTGTTTCAAAATTAATAAATCGTGGAAATGCAGTGCGGTTGAATTAAGGTATTCACGCTTGCAATTTGTATCTGATACCAAGCGTCGATTGAGGTCATTGTACATGGCTTTGTCTGTGTACCAGATTTTCAGAATATTCGCAAAATAATTGTGTTGGTAACATTTAAAAATTTGGTGCAGATTATTTATAGTTGGTTGGCTTTAAAATTGCGCTGTTTTAGACTAATGTTTTGCATACTTGTAGGAAATTTATTGAGTTTGGGGCTAAGTGTCAGCGTCCGCTGATGACTTTTCAGTAAGCCCAAAGTGCATGTGTAAATGAGTTAGTCCTTTTTGGACATGCTGAATTTATAATGTACTTAACTGGTCCTACTTGATTTAACGTCTCACTTGGTATACCTTGCCTAAAAGCCAATCGAATTCATTTCATTTCTCCGCAATCAAGGATATGTAGCTGAGTATTTTTGATTATGCAAATACCGAATGGTGAAACCAAAAGCATTTTAATCTGGCCAGAGTTTGCTAAGAAAATAGTTCGTTTGCAATTGCCAAATAAAATTTTCACATAAATAAAATCAAAATATATAAGACTCGGAGTTATTTCAATCTATCGAGCGACAAGGAGCTGAGGGTTATGGAGGCTTTTACTTGTACTGAATATAAATTAATGAATGCGTATGTGTGCTTACGGCTTTCTTGTTATGCTTTTGCTTCTGGCTTGTTGTTATGTGAGGAATACAAGCTGTCTAACATAATTTCCTGTTACCCTTGCAAGGTTTATCATAGGAAGAATCTAATATCTTAATTAAGATGAGCTGCGTTGCACAAAAATTCTTTCAATAACGCTTTTCTTCAATCTACGAAATATTTTTAAATTTAAAGCTGTAATCAGAAACGACAGACAGTAAAATAAACTCATATATTCAACGTTTTAAGGCTATGGGAGGCATGCATGTAATATTTAAAAACCAGTATAATACTTTTTAATTCGCATACATTTTTGTGTTTAATTTTTCAGATAAATCTGTCGAAATGTCCGTAAACGAGCTTAAACAGAAAGCTAATTCATTCTTTCAGGCTTCTAATTATCAGTTGGCTATAGATGTATATGATCAATGCCTTAAATTATCCGATTTGGATAAGACAACTGAAGAAGTGCTGTACAAAAATAAAGCTCAATGTTTTCTAAATCTCGAAGACTACGAAAATGCTATTGTTGCTGCTACTAAAGGTAAGTTCTGTTTCAGACTCATGCTCTTTACATGCATTGTAAATTGTATTATTTTTTAAAATTTGCTTCGGTATAAGGCTTGACTGCGTCCAATAATTGTCGTTGCGTTTATTCAGTTTTCTGAATAAACAAATCTGGTAATTTCGAATGTGGAAGAACTTGAAGAACATTCTACGGTGATTATCTACATTTTAAATAAGAATACGAAAAGCTTTATATGGTTATAGATAATGTTCTTTTCCGAATGCATTTTACACGGAAGTTCATAATTGAATTAGAAGTTGAAATTGTGTTTACGCTTAGCTTTAACTTTTGTTGTGTTTTGCATTTTGGTGTGTTAAAAAGAACGCCTTGTTAATATATATATATATATATATATATATATATATAAATATATATATATATATATATATATATATATATATATATATATATATATATATATATATATATATAGCTGTGTAAAGAAATCATTGCTGTCTTCGATGAATAAAATAATATTGGCTATAGGCTTAGCATGGTGGTTTCTTGATGGTCTAATGATAAGAATTAATATATTATTTTTGTCACTTTAAACAAGTTTTACTATGGAGGCACAAAATTATCTCCTGACTAGCATATGAAAACTACATTCAGTTTCGTCATAACTATTTAAATGATACTAGGTGTTGACTCCACCTATATTGGTTTGGTCGTTTATGCGGTTTCCCCCAGGATTTATTTCAAGTGTGTTGTCCAGCCGAAACTTAATTATCCATATCTCCGCAGTTAAGTGGATCTACTAGGTCAATATGCAGAAATTGGTTCCGTGAAGTGGCATTGAAAGCAATCGTGGTAACATTTTCTCTGTTTTTGTGGTTTACAACTGTTGACAATAGCTAAGAATTTCTTTGGACATGCCAATCCAATACGATCTCATTTGAAATGTCTCAATAAGGCGCCCGGGGGCGAGATGTCCCAAAGTTTCATACTGGAAGGCCATCAATTCTGTTCATACAGACTCCGGCACAAAACATTACACTGTTTTTCCTTCTTTTAGCACAAATAGGCCGTTTTGCAATCTCAGCGCTTTATATCATGCTGACACCACTGTGTCGTTTTTATACTGATTGACTATGTCCAAGAATGTGGCATCATTTGCGATTCTTCAGCCTCCTTCGTCCAACGAAACAGTATCTTTGCACTAATTAACTTAGACAACGGTTGTTATGTAACCACCAGTTCTGCGAGGTATGAACTATAGAAATTCATCGTACCAATTAACAGACGCAATTGTTTTCTAGTAATGGGCACTGGATAGTCCTTGATAGGCTGTACATTCGAATCTAATTACATACATCTCCCCACGGAGACTGTCGGACCCTGGAACTGCACTTGCTGACCTCTCTGGTGGTTTTCTGTATTAAAATGTAATCGAAATTCTACGGCTTTGGACAAAATCTTCTGTAGCCGAATACATAATTGGTGTAGTGGCCCATATAATTATATTGTCAATGTAAGTTGTGGTACAGAATGAGTCAGACACGAAAGAGTCCATCATTTTTTAGAAAACTTCCGGTGCTTTCTTCAAACGAAATGTTACCTGGGTGAATTTGGAAATGACCTTGTGGTACCTGCAAAGTTAACTTCCACAGGTTTTCGGGCCAAACGCCAATTTTTCAAAATCTCTGTTCGGCTACACACAGAAACTTGTTTGTCTTCTGCTAGCTATAGGAAGAGATTAACTTTTTCCTGTTGAGCGCAACAAAGTGTTTGCAACCACTACCAAGGAGAGCCGGCTTGGGATAAGGGTCAGGTTTAGTCACCGAGTTTAATTGCCAGAAATCAGCTGCCGGTTGGTCCAGACTATCTTTTTTCATAACGTGGGAGCTCGAAAACCAGATTAAAATGGTTCAAGAACGCCGGCCTGTATCATCTCTTGTGTTGCACGAGTCATTGCTGTTAGTTTATTTGAAGGAGCACCATATACGTTTGGTGGTTCGTAACTTTCATTTAATTCTAGCCATAGTTTAAAGCGATCGACCCTGGTCATTCGCTGCTATCAGGCAGCTGGAATATAGTGTTTTATTGGCTTTAAAACTGTCCACCACCGGGGCAGATAACTGATTTCCTCCTGGCCCTTACGGGTGAATATCAACTTTTGGTTTTCCGTCTCGAGAGGCATATACGTTTATTTTGACATTCGATCGTCTTAACCAATTTTCTAATAAAATCCAGTCCCAATAGGGGCGTTTAAGTATTCGTTACTACAAAAGTTATATAGCAGATATATTCATTTCGTAATAATTTTGTGTCCCATTCGGCCACAGCCTTCATCGACGCGTTCGATGCGTTGTTTAACGACCAAGTCATCAGTAATTGCGACACATCCGCTCCCATATTCAAAATACACAAAATAGGTGCTTCTAATGAACATTCTTGCGCTCGAACGCAGGCTTCAAATTTTCGAAAATCAACTGTTGCCTTGCCAAATCCAGAGGTGCAAGCACAGGCAGAACTTGTGATGATGGACGGAGAACAGTTGTTGATCCAGGCTAAAAACCGGCATATTCTTTTTGCTGCCTCTGTTGACTTCACTTATATCGTTTGAGTTGTTTATGCAGATTCCATCAGAATTTATTATAAGTGTGTCGTCCAGCCGAGACTTAATTATCCCTAACTTCGCAGTCAAAATGTTCATTTGTGCAGACAATACTCTTACCAAGTTTTCCAATCTGTCAAATGTCATTTTGCTGAACACATGATTTATTTTTAATCAATTATTTATAGGCGTTTGCTCGTATAAAGCGCGTTTATTTAGTAAAACAAAATACAAATATTTATTATTTTATGTTTACTTCTGCGGTTCCAAGAATGCTTCCATCATGCTACTGTCTGCTTCATTTTAATTCGCGCACTTCTGCGAGGACTTTCTGTTGTGTTCACTTCAGCTTCAGAAAGGACAATTGGAGCGTTCTCGGCCTCGAAGTTGACTATTGCTATTCTTTGACGGGAAAAAATCGTCATTTTTAAAGGGTTGTACGATACATTTAAATGCTGTTTGTTGCGAAGAACTAATATAGAGCGTAGTTAGTCCTGGGTGGTCAGAATAGTTAGACAGAAGGAGATGAACGGAGTAGCCATGCACATTTCAAAGCATTAGAATGAATGTAATAGAGGGGCCCCTGTGGGTGAAGTTAACATATCTAAGTCAATGTGACCAACATACTAATCTCACTATAATATATACCGAGTCTGTAAAGCGATGGCCAACACTATGGCTATTGTGTTATTAACCGGATACCCTTTTTGAAATCGATGAGTACCGGATGCTAACACTATGAGCTCGAGTCGGCTCCTACTGATGAGTCGCCGTGTAAGCATGAAACGAATGTGCATGAGATTATACTCACCCGTTCGGCCGCTGCCTTTGGTTTATCCTTCCTTCTGGTCACAACTGAACTAATTTTGTTACTAGGTTCGCAAACACCTAATACATACTTGCTATATATTAGCTCTTTCAGCAACAAACAAAGCATTTAACTGTAATTGAATGATGCCATGCTTACCGCGAAATGTGATAATTGATATCGATCAAGGCCTGAGTGCGTATGGACTTACTGGAGTAATAGGTGTTCAGAAATTGTTTTAATTCTCAATTTGAAGTAGAACTTTGAAGCATAACTGATATATCCATCAGGTTGGTATCATGTACCGACTCGAAACCATAGTGTTAAAGTATCCGGTACCATCGATTTCAAAAAAAAGCAGAATCGGTTACCAACACAACAGACATAGTGTTAGTATCCTTTACAGACTCGGCTCTATATATTATAGCAGATAGTTAGCGTTGAAGTCGCGTTGTCGTGACTTTAGATGATGTTAGCTTCACTATTGCAGGTTTACACATTCGTCTAGGAGATTGTGGCGTCCTATTATCCCACATTCTTCACGCATATATATAGGCGTAATACCGGCTCCTACTGATGAGTCGCCAGTAAGCACGAAACGAATGTGCATGAGATTATACTTTCCGTTCTTGCTGTCTTTGGTTTATCCTTCTGGTCACAAATGAACTAATTTGTTACTAGGTTCGCAACACCTAATACATACTTTTATAAGGTGCTTGTTTGCAATTGAAACGATATCTATATGCTTGATAGCTCTCTGTATTAATTGTGGTAATACCATTGATGATGAAATATTAAACGCAGTTCGGCAGGGAAATTCTCTTATAAAAATGATTATTATGTAACTTTTGACTAGCTTTAATATTATATGGATGTTTTAGATTTAAAAAATTAATACTCGTCAGATGAACTATGTACATTAATTTTATTTTTCTGAACAATAGCTTATTGTAAAGCAAACGGAATGTACGCAGCTGATAATCATATTTGTCGGTATCTATTATTGAAAGTAAATAGTGGAAATATGTCCAGTAATCTGCTTCGAGATACTACTAGAATTAATAACTTTTTATTTGACAGTATAGGTCATGTGGCTCGACAATGAAAAGATCAAGATACATATCAGCGGTAGGATTATGTATAGGTGATGATAGGGGTGGGATGTAGTGCTAGATGAATAAGGAATGTACTTTCTGCAACCAATAGCGGCACTACAAGTGGATAAAAAAGAAGTCAGTTGTAGTTAGAAAAAATCGAATGGAATGAATTCTTTAAAAAAGACGGAATCTCAATTCTCGACAGACAAAAATATTTCGGTTTCGTGTAATATGCGAGCATTACTTGTGGAACGAACTATGCGATAAAAGGCGACGAAGGCACACGAGACAGCAAAAGGCGAAATAACGTCCTCGTATTCTGGTGAGGATCCGTCGAAGAATCTGAATCTTGCCAATCTTCTTTCGGGCGAACATACTAACGCTACGTAAGAAACTTTCCGCCTTGAAAAGTTAACCCCCACCTTCATTGATTTAATCACGGTAAATGTTGCTATAATGGCCCAGATCAATAGAACTATTCAGATTGACGATCGCGGCCGTAATCATTGTTACAGGCAGAAATATCATTGGCATTTTCTGCACTCAAGCGATGCCGTTATACCTATATTAAAAAGTATGTCGATTACCTCCATTATTTGTCGTGCTAAAATGAATCGGCTCCAATTAAAGTTAGCCTGAAGGAGATTGGCGACGCTACAACCTCAGTTCCGGAGACTAATTTTCGCCCTTATACACACAATTGGTTCATGCTGTGGCGAAATTCTTGTTTCGTTATTTCCAAATAAATATCGTCGTCGATAAGTCGACTTTGAAACGTGCGGAGTTGCGCTCTTTTTATAATAACAGTTTGTGTAGAACGACCGGTAATGCCTTTCTGTTATGTTTTCGGAATACAATTTATGGAGCGCATATATGTTCGGTTGCAAAAATTAAGAACAACTATAAAAAAACAGTTATTTTTAATCAAGAATGCGATCTTGATATAAAAGCCTGACCCATTATTTACATACATTCGTCAGTATAAACTAAGTATTGCATAGTGTGGAAAGTGAAAATCATCCAGTAGAGCTGGTTCTTCCTTTTGGGTAACTCGTCACGTACTGTCCAGAAGTTGCCGCGGTCAGGGCTCGAACCTGGGCACGTCTGCTTCGGAATCTAGTGCTCTAAACACTGAGCCACCCTGCCACCGTGGTTGTCTAAATAGTTTTATGTACAAATCTTGCAGAAAATGATTCTCGTTGGCTTACAAATCAGAATTCCATTTGGTACATTTAAAATTTTTCTCGTTATGAAAATAACGATATGTTCAACGGTTAACCATTCCTATAATTAGGCATATTATTTTATTTAGATGTTTTAATCTCTTTTTGAAAATCCTTGATAATTAATTTATATGGTCTCAGCTTCTTCTGGAGCTCTCTGTAAAGAAGACAGACCATCGTTTATTTGTTTAAATCTGATTATATCAAATTTCAATAAAAGTATATTCGACAGAATATTATTTACAGTGTCGAAAACCATTATAGTAATCTATAACTAATTTCAGAAACTATTAAACGATAACCATCAATAAACAATAAATTGAAAGTCATTCGGCGCATTTTGACAAAATCAAATCTGGAAGCTGTATTCAGAGGCGTTTTGGCGCCTATTATTTATGTTTTTTAAAAGAAGTTTCGACTATCTTCGAGCAAGTTTTAATAATATACTTAGTACTTTAAAACAGCTACATTTATTAAATAATATTCGACATTATGGAAATTTTTCAAACCCTAAGAAATGTGTCGTCTAAGTAAACAGCAATTAAACGATCGCAAGGCGAGTTAGACTATTTTTACGAAATGCATTCACCTTCATTCAATGAGACTAGAGGCATTCAAGCTATTATCATTTATCCAATGATTCTGCAGGTGGCTTTAAAACAATAATTTGAGCAACAATACGCTTGATTTAACCATTCTTTTAATGAAAATTGTCCCATCATATATGTTTATGGAACACCTTTTTGAACGATTGGGTTATGCTATTTAGTGTAGCCAGTTATCTTTGTATCCTGTTAAACTAAGTCCTAGCTCGTCGAGGCAAAATAGGTAACTTATTTTATATTTTTAATACAATCTGGCCAGGAAAAAGTGCGGTGTGAGTGCTTCTACCTTCCAGACAAAAGTCCCAGCCTTCTATAGTTCTCACAGTGTTAGAATCTGGTCTCGGTTTCTTTATGTAAAGTTGGGTGTAAAGCATTTATAATGTTTCAATTCATAGTTTAACTTTTTTAAATTACTTTAATAAAGCGCTTGATATATCGCCAGCTGATTCTAAGTCGCTGTATCGGCGAGCCCTTGCTTATGAAAAGACAGGCAAGCTGAAAGAGGCCTACATGGATGCTAAAAAGCTCATTTATGTGGATCCAAAGAACTCTGTCGCTCAGCAACTTCTGCGGCGACTTGAGGCGCAGGTGTCTGCGAAAACGGCTAGTATGACTAGCCTTACTGGACGAATAGACAGCATGTTTGATGTTCTCGAAGATACAGGTTCTGATTTGTCATCAAAGGAAACGGCAAGTCATCATTTAAATAAACATTTTTTGGACACAATTCCTTAAATATTTAATCGGAATAAGCTGAACATTGCAATAGAGAGTGAATGCAATTTATCTTCGGCATCGATCGCCATCAGGTTTGAGTTTTCTTGTAGCATTTTAAAGTAAAGCTTTGACTTTTGAATAGGATAAAATATTTATTGAAGCACGAGGCTTTTATGCGATCATATATATATATATATATATATATATATATATATATATATATATATATATATATATATATATATATATATATTGTTTTTATATCTTGATTATTTTATTGATATGAATGTATGCATATATTGCAAATATTGTTGTTTTGTAAGAAAACTATTATGGTTAGTTGTTTTGTGTAGTTTATTATTTGTGAACAATTTTCTGCGCCGTGTTTCAGATGAATGGGTCTTTCTGCATTATGTTCGTGATATTTTTATAATCAATTATTAGTCATATGGCCCGTTCAAACCAAGGAACAAATCCCTCTTGTCCGTCCTGTCTGTAATTGCCTATCTCCGCTCCAAAATTCGTATCACTAGCATTATCATATTAACTGCCCCGCTAGTTGTGACAGTTAAAAAGATTTGTTTGAAATGATGACACGTCGGTATGAAATATTTCTACCTGAGCCCGCCAGCGATTTAATGACCAATGCGGGTACAGATTGGATTAACATTGTCCTCTTTTAATTAACTTATGATGGTCCATCCGAGTATGCTAATAACTATCATTAAGCGTGCCAATCCGCACTAACTCCATGGAACTTGACGGTAAAATTATTTTTCAGTGCTAACTGAGAAGTTTCGCGTCCTAACTCTTCTTGTTCTTCAAAAAGTAGATTTAAGGCTTCTTTGTTCGTTCAGGGAGTGGTATAGTAGAAAAGTCTAGGGTTTCGGTTATTTTTTCCAAGCTCTACTGGATACCACTTTGCAGGACATTGATCTCTCGTAACGAATGTATTTGGCCTAGTGCGCACAACTTGCTATGACTTTAAATGGCTTTTAACATGGATATGCTACTGCACATTGAAGATATTTGTAAATTTAAATTTTTGAATAAATAGTCGCAGACATAATCAGATTCCATTATTTTTGTTAACCTTAAATGATATTTTCTGAGATAAACATTTGGTGGAAATTATAGTATACAAAGCCGTAGAAACCTTCTGCTTGACCAACAGCGGACTATAGAATGTCGTACCAACAATCGTTTTCTATATCTTGTTGTTTTTTTAAAAATGGAACACTGATTATTGTCTCCATTGATAGTGCTAATATGCATGAGCTCCATTTGAGGCTGGAATTGGCAACGTTATCTCATTAATGCTAGAGAATAATTGCTGTTATTGACAAAAACTACTTCTTAGGTGCTGTTTACGACCGAAGACAGACCTTTGTGGTATAACGAACGGCGGTCCCCTACCAGCCAAATCGGTTATGCTATTAGTCTTTTTAACGGTACCACTGACATACACTTGATTTTGTCTGGAAAAATCATGACGCCGAAATCTGTCATGCAGATTTTTGTGTATACATTTATCTTTTTTTATCAATGGATGTTAGTCTTATATTGTCGACTGACCTTATAATATTTTATTCATAATATATTTGATTACATGCTAGACATGATGTTGTTGGGCCTTATTAAATATTAACTTAGCATTGCCCCATTTAAATTTGCATATTTATCTAGGCGTTGAAAAATATGGTATCTCTTATAAATGAACATGGAGATGCTGCTAAAGAGCTTATTTGGTTATCATCAAGACGAGATGCAATCTTTGCGTATTGCATGTCAAAGGAGTTGAAAGTCTACCTTGCAGCGCAGCGTCTGATAGCTCAGCTGATTGAAAAACACTCTGTTTGGGTAAAAATTCATTACAATTTATACATATTTTGCTTCCGAACATAACATTTCGTTTCAATTTTCAATGTCATTATCAGTATTGGTGATGGAAATTTCGATCTATGTATGTATGTATGTATGTATGTATGTATGTATGTATGTATGTATGTATGTATGTATGTATGTATGTATGTATGTATGTATGTATGTATGTATGTATGTATGTATGTATGTATGTATGTATGTATGTATGTATGTATGTATGTATGTATGTATGTATGTATGTAAGTATGTATGTAAGTATGTATGTATGTATGTATGTAGGTAGGTATGTATGTATGTATGTATATATGTATGTATGTATGTATTTATGTATGTATGTTTGTATGTATGTATGTATATATGTGTGTGTATGTAAGTATGTATGTATGTATACACGTTTTTATTTATTTAAGTATGTATGTATGTATGTATGTATATACGTTTTTATTTATTTAAGTATGTATGTATGTATGTATGTATGTATATACGTTTTTATTTATTTAAGTATGCATTGATGTATGTATGTATGGATGGATGTGTTTATTTTGTATAGATGTATATATGAATACATGGACATATGTATGTATGCATGCATACATGTTTGTTTGTATCTTTGTATTTAATTTTGTGCGCATGTATATACGTAAGCTTGTTTGCACGCAGGTATCTATGATTTCAAGCATACATTTATGTATGTATTCTTGTTTCTTGGTTGTTTGTAGCCATGCATGAATTCAGGTTTTTTATGTATATATGTGGTTGTATTAAACATATATTCGTTGCAATGAGTAAGTCAGCAATAAAAATCAAGTTTTATTACAAGCTTTGAAAAAATTTAACCAATTTCGATCGTTTTTTATCTATTTTGTAATGATTTTCTTAATGTATTTCATTTATTTTTGTCCACTGAAATTGCGGACGAGAAATAAAATAAATGAAGCATCCCATTGAGAAACGTGCTTTATTGCCTATTGGCTTCTCATTCATAGTGGATGCATTAAGTTTTAAACCAATTTTAAAATGTTCATACATTCTTCGTTTATATGCATCGATGAATAACGTATCGCCTACCAAGTAAACAGTTTGTTCATGTTAAAGCAGTAGGATTTGCCACATCTATAATAAAGAAATTGAGTTTAAATTAATAAACTAATGTATAGTTGGTATGCGGCCTATTTTGAGCTTCTAATGGTGAGCAGCCGATAAATATGAAACGTTTGCAACTTTGTTAGAGGATTGCCTCGTCCTCTGGCACGCATCGCTTGAAAAAAATATTGTCTATCAGTTTGTCATAAAAAGGCAATGTTGATGCTTTACTGCCGCATGATCATCCTGTGCTGTACATACTTATGTGTGGACGTTAAAATAAAAAGCTATAGGTTTAGAGTTTAGTGCTATCTCCAGTAAGCATGAAAGCCATGTGTCGACGAGATAAAACATTTTGTTTAATATGACTGGAATCTTTTTCGGCTCGTATAAGCTTTTTTTTTGATAGATACGCCATGCCAAAGTATATAATTTTTCATGTTATCTGCGCGGTGCTATCTATCTTATGCATATCCATGTATCAATATTAAAATCAATATGGTAAAAAATTGCGCTAATAGATATAAATTACAGAAATAATACAACGTACTAATTTAGTACTTGAAAAAAATGGATATTTTTAGATTCACAAATTATGGAAACATCCATTCTGGACAGTACGTGATGAGACCTCAATTAGGACGAAACCAATCTACTGGAGGAATTGCCTTTTCAACAATATACAATAATTTGTTTGTACTGACAAATTTATGTACAAAATGGATCAGGTGTTTATATCAAGATCGAAACTTTGATTAAAATTAATTGATATCACCGCTCGCGCAATCAATGTTCTTTTTATTATATAAATGTTCATTCAAATAACACCTCCCCATGTACCGTGGTGTCGTTTCCAAAATGAAAGATTACGGATGGTTGGTTAGAACTTCAGGTCTAGAGGGATGGCATAAAGGCTCCACCTGTAAGAAAGGCTAACCAAAAAACAGTAGCTAGTATATAACTGAAAATCGTGTGCAGTGTGCGACAGGGTGACTAAGTAGTTAGAGAATTCGATTCAGAAGCAGATGTGCCCGTGTTCGAACCTTGTTCGCGGCAAATTCTGGATAGTATGTGATGAGTTCCCAATAAGTACGATACCTGTCTACTGGATGAATTACCTTTTCTACATTATACAATACTCAGTTTTGACTGCCAAATTTATGTACATAGAGGAAAGGGTGTTTATATCAAGATCTCAACCTTGGTTTAACAAATAAATTCTCAATGTCTGCTATTTCTATGGGCTGAATTTATCAATGGTTGTTGTAAACAATGCATAATATTTAAAATTTCCTTTATGCGATTACCTGACAAATACGCGTCGTTCTTATTAGGCTTGTATGTATGCATTAATTGCTTGCAACGCAAGATTTTCCTTTTCAGTTCAAATAAGAGTATTAATATTAAGCATCGAAGCAACAATATTTTATGCCGATGTAATAACGTAAGTGATGATTGATAGAGTTGATACGGATACTGATTTATATTGCTAATTTATTTTTTTAGTGCAACGTATGCAGAAAATAGAATAGCAAATTTTGAGCTATCAAGACTGCCTCTTAGATTGATCAATTATAACATTTATTAGTAATCAATTTTTACTTCGTGACAAGCACCGGATAAATAGTTGATCAAAGTTTAGAGTTTTGCTCCACGCTGTATTTGACATTGTATATTTATCTTTTTTAATGTGTAAGGGTCTTGAGGTGCTAAATCGGCTTACTCCAAAGTACTTTAACGCTCAGATATTTTCACAAAACGTGGACGAGGCGACTGGTGTTTGTCGGTTTTTGTGCAGTCTGCTGGAGTCGCTGACACAGGTGCGCGCTTACCAAGATGAGAAAGCCGAATTTATGCGCTCTAAAGACAATAAAGCACAGACCGTAGGCCCAAAAAGATTTCGACAGTACAAACTCGGTATGTTTTGTGACACATAGTAACGTATGTGTTCACTATGCCTTATAGGTTTTGGTCACAATGAATTTGCACGTGCAGTCGTATTATACGGTAGTGAGATATTACCCAAATAGAGATAATGATTTTCGATGTTTACAGACATTCGACCATCGCTTTTTGAGAAGAACGGCACATGTAGGTTACCAACAACAAATAACCAACGCTGAAATACATAGACGTATTTGTGGATCGGCCAACAAGTGCTCTTCGTTCGAAAAGCAAACAAGGCTCCATCATCTACGTTGGCTCGATCAGGTTTTACGTCTACGTCAATTAGATTTCACAGTATTATTTTTTGAAACAATCGTTTTTTTTCTTTTTTAATGATTATATGGTAGTAAAACATTAGCTTGTAATGGCTTTTGTATTGCTGTGCACGATGATGGTGATGATGATTCAATTTTGTTTGCAACATGCGGGTTAGAATCTGTACTTTGGTTTTTAGAGACTCTGGGAGACTCACGAGATAGATATATTGAGTGTCTGGAAGTTAATTCTGATACTGGCTCACGGCTTTGACCACTTTTGAGACACTAGAATGCACACCAGGCGCTATTTGTTTTCTATTGAATACCGATTTTCATTTATGCCATTTATGTGAAATGGGTTATAAAATTTGAATATTGATTTATTCAGTATTACGTGTTTAATTCGATTTGTTTTCTACAGCTAAGGCAAGAAAATATGTTTGTTTTTGAAATTTGATTGCGAAGTGCCAGCTTCATATTTTCCAATGCCGCGTTTTGCGTACGCGGTTAGTAGCTTTGCACGGCCAGTTTCACAAAGATCCGATCGAAGACAAAACGAAATTGGAAATTGTGATCAATCGGATCTTTGTGAAACTAGCCGTGCAAAGCTACTACCCCGCGTACGGAAAACGCGGCATTGGAAAAAAGAAAATAAGTTATCATAAAAATGCGGTATGCATTTGAAAGAACGCCGTTATTATAAACGGCGTTAAATCTGCATAATATACTGTTGATTTATTAACACATAACACAATAACAAAAGAGTAATTGTTAAATATGTAGTGGATATCCTATATTTTGACTAGATAGATTGAAACGAGGTCAAGTAGGAAGAGAAGGATTAACCAAATTCAGCATAAACGAAATGCATAATCTCATATGTACATTTGTTTCGTGTTTACTGGCAACTCATCAGTATGAGCCGTTATTACGCCCTATACCCACCATATATTTTGTCAAGTACTGTTGGACTATTGGATGGTGCAATCTCCTACTGTCCAACATTCCTTGTACAAATATTTGAAAAGGTATAGGGCGTAATATCGGCTCCTACTGATGAGTCGTCAGTAAACACGAAACGAATGTGCGCACGAGATTATACATTTCGTTCATGCTGGCTTTGGTTTATACTTCTGGTCATATTTGAACTAATTTTCTACTAGGTGCGCAACACCTAATACAGAATTGCATATATATCTTTTCTCCGCAACAAACAGTATAAGACTGAAACGAGGCCAATAATATCTTCATTATTATTGTTTTTTATCATCAATAGCATGACCTAAACATGATATACTGTTATTTTATTCTCCCATTACTAGGAAATTTCTAATTATGCATGTGCTGTTGGGAAATATTAAGTCACCCATGGTTAGGAGAGATTCAATAATGTTTATTTGATCACACATCGTTGGTCTGCTTGATTATGAGAAACTGGCATCGCAGTTGCGCTTGTAGTATAACAAACTATCTGGAAGACTCAAACTATAAAATCAGATACCCATACTAGTCAAATCCGCACAACACAATTTCCGTTAAGTAAGCTACCAGCCAAGACGATTTTGTAAATACTGCTTGCTAAAAATTGAAGAAAACCACTTTAAAACATGTTAAATTCATTTTTCTTTTTATAGATTCATCCGTCGAACAACCTGTTATTGAAATTTTAACTAATTTGGCGCGAATTATTAACAGCTATCGGCTAAAATCTGCAACACGTGACGCCATACTTGAATGTCTTATTGTTATTGTGCCTGAGCAGAGGGGTATTGGCTGGTCTCGAAACTATTTGCATCTTGAAGGTAAATTGTTTTTAATGTTTGTATCGCTAGTAAAGTTTAATACCTGCCTTAGAAAATGGATGTACTTAAGCGTGTTTTGTATCACAAGAATGTGATAAAATTCTATCATCGATTGAAGCTTCAAAATGAAGTCTTTCGACCCGGCATCTGTTTGTTGAACTAATATAGAATATTTTCAATCACATTCAACGATTTACCTTATATGATTTCAATCATTTTTCAATAGAATTCCTTCTTTAAATCAAGTTTGCAAGCTTGAAGTAAACACCAATCCCGTTGTATTTAACCAGTCGTTGAACAACATAACAAAACTACTGCCAGCCGCAACGCACTATTCTTTTAATCAAGTTTGCAAGCTTGAAGTAAACACCAATCCCGTTGTATGTTGTTCGACGACTGGTTAAATACAACGGGATTGGTGTTTACTTCAAGCTTGCAAACTTGATTTAAAGAATTGTTACCACCACCTGCGCAAACAATTATTGTTAAATAGAATTCCTTTTTACATCCTTATTAATGCCGATTTCTTGATGTAGTTAAATAATATTTGGCTCGACACCATAAGAGTTTACAGCCTGTCGACCGACGGGTGCTAGGTGTGCGCTTTTGAAATTTATTCGCGTACGTTTTCCCTACTGGATAAGTTAATATATCTTTATCGCCTGTCTATTATCATATGTTCGTTTAGCTCGGATGGTAGATTGAGAAAAGATGTAAATTTGAACTAGACATTCCCATAACGGATGGCGACTTTGATTCTTTTGAAGCCAAAACATAACAGAGTTTCATGTTCGTACGTCGATGATGCATTAGTTCTTTGATGCTTACGTCTTGTTCTTGTGCCTGTCTGTTTTTCATGTAGGCTGTTTAGAAAACGCAAATGTGATAGAGACGAGTGGCGCCTGTTACTTAGCTACCAAACAGAATAATGCCACCATGCTTTCACATTTCTCATTACAGGCATAAATTAAATGAATGGGAAATACTGTTGTCGCTAAATCGATGATCGGTAAATACCAATATTACCTCTAAGGAAGCTGCACTGTCAAAGAAACTTTGCCATTAAAAGACAGATTAAAATAAAAGCGTGTCAGCTTGAAACTTTCACTCGTAAGTATGTTAGTGAAAATATGTACCGAACTACGGCTAACATTACTAAACCTCGTTGGTAGCTTAAGCCTCATGATTGTCAAATCGTCAGTTTTGTGGAATGTGAGGACTGGTGCCTCCCGTAATAGGCACTATTCTTCAATTGGCGAACTACAATAGAACAGTATCTACGTTGCTTGCTTTCAGGGGCTCAACAATTTTTCAACATAGAAAATGTGTAAAGGCGATTCATCTTCTATCTAAATATGAGAGTGATCCAGCCAGATATCATATAGCCTTCCTCATATTCAGCTTTTCAATAAATGCCTTACATAACTGGAGAGCTATAGTATGTGACATGCGTGATTTAACAAAGTTATGAAAGTCATTAACATTTGTATGCCTAATTTCAACCGTTGTGCTAATGATGATTATGAGTTGGTTAAATAACTATTTCTATGCTTTTGGATTTGATCGGCGTCGATTTATCCTTGTGATTTCAGATGATTTTGTTGCCAATCTATCTCAAACCTGCATGGGAAATTAAGCTGTGGGAAGATGTAGTTTCGTCGAAACTGCTATGACAATTGAATCAACATTTTAAATCCTATCTTTGAGCAGATTCCGAGGAATCCTGTCTACAACACTACCAATGGCATCTTTTCACAAGTCGTGAAGGCGTAAACTGAATAGATGGAACAGCGATTTATTAGCAAACTCAGATAGATCACATTCTGTTAAGCAGATGGTCGTTGTTCTCTGGCCGGGAATTAAGCGCTTAACACTGTTGCTGTAATGGTTAAATCAATTTATTTAATAAAATTCTTTTGGCCGCCAGAATCCGATTTAAATTCCGTTGCATTTTGTCGATCGTATTTCGCGCCAATTTTCGTTTGAATAAATGTTCAGCATATCCTATGTTTTTGTTAGGATTTCTATATCACTTGAAAGCTCTGTGTAGAATGCTCCAGCAGTCATCAGTGTGTCTCCCGACAAAAAAAACAAAGAATTAAAAATGTGTCAGCAAATACGAAACGAAGGGTAAACAGAACTTCGGTGTGTCTGTGCGGTAAGTTCTTTTCTGATTACTACGCAGCGCATGTTGATCAAAACTGTCTTAGTTTTGGTCGTAAGTTGAAAGCAAAATCGAAAAATAACAATCTGTTTACATTGTATACGCAGGTCCTATGTATTAACACAAGGTATTCTTTTAAGGGCATACAAGCGCCTCCATTTTCTAAAGTGCTGCTCGTCAAAATATATAAATATCCACTATCAACGAAGTATTGAATTTGGGGTGGTTATCGTCGTATTAATCTATCGACTTCGTTACATTATCGATATGGAAAGTCATTCTCTTGATGAAGTAACAATGACTTTCAGTTACAAAAGTGACTGCAAAGACCCTTCAACTAATGGTCTTAATTCTGCGTTATTCAGATACAGAGTGAGGTTGTAGATTCTATCCGAGAAAATGTGATCACTAACAATCAAGTATATTATCGGTCGTAGTCTATGCACCTTCTTTACCGGGGTTGACTTAATGTGGCTGTTGCCATCTGAGTGTCTCTGTGAATTGATTAGCATTTTGGAACAAATGCTTCCTTGCTACATAACCATAAAATCTTTCGTTATCCGTGGACTGTAAAATAACACTATTTCGCACATTCTAAGTGGAAGTCATGGCTATTGAAGGCAGGAATCAATCTTAACCAGTTGCTTCGAAGGCAGGTAGTTAATTTAAATCTGGAGATCGTAGAATTAAATTCATGGAAGACTAAAATTCTCCTTGAATTTACACTCGAATCCTATGTATTGATGGTGTTTATTCCGTCAAGTTGGTCCAGGCGCCTGCGGCGATGCGCTAAAGGTCGCTGTCTGGGAAGGTCTAATATCTTAGATGAAACTACTTATGTTTATTCGTTGCAGTGTCTGTAAGTAGTATGCCGTATTTGGTTTTGGCTGAGGTCTTATCCTAAACAAGTAGATGGAAGACTCGTTTAAGTTCTCTTGGTGGAGTTGGCGGACCAGAATGGAATAAATTTTGCTATCCAGATTCTCTGCGATTGGTAGATTATATGTATGTGCACTATGTGATGATCCTCGAAAATGCAATTTGTGTTGCAACACAGTGTACTGTAAAATAAGACTGTTTTTCACAAGCGAATTGCAATAACAAACCGATCCAGCGCATGGGAAATGCATTGATTATATATATAAGAAATGGAAAGCGCATGATTGACCTATTCTGTCAGCTCACCATAATACGGCAATAAAGTTTAATTGTGATATTGAATGCGGAACGTTTTATTATGATTATCATTATCACAGTCATCATCATCATCATCATCATCATCTTCAACGTCGTCTAATGTACACACAACACCAAATTCAAGTTTGTAAAGTTAAATTGAAATCATATACGAATGTAGATGAGTGAAAAGATGGCCAAGAAAAATTGTTCCATAGAGGAGCAACCAGATTTCAAGAATCGATTTAATTTAAGCCAAAATGTTATTCAATTAGAATGGTTTCTGCTTACTCTTTCTCACACATCCCTCCACGTCCATTATATTAAATCAATACCCATTTAGTACCAACCAATCAATAAATCATCTAAAAGTAAATATAAATGGCAATGAAAAGCGAAATAATGTTCATACATCTATTCAATTGTAGGCTCTTGAATTTTTGCTGAATCTATACTTTCGTAACAGTCATAGTTTGCGAAATAAGTGGTCTGTTCCTCGACCATAAGCTTACATTCCGTAATTTAATTAGGATTCTTTCTACAGAAATTATTTTATGCATTAATTTTTGTGAAAATTTGGCTAAATTTTTGAAAGTGTGCCCTGTGCTGATAATTCGCACGAATTGCGATCGTGGATTGTCGCTTTGCACTACTAGTTTCGCAAAAATGCGATTGACCACAATTTCCAAGTACACATTGAGTCTCTTCGTGGTGGCTGGGTGCTGATTCATCTCTGTCCTCCGATGCCTTCAACGTCGTTCATGATAAACAATGGAAACGAAGATTAGATCGTACTTCGTTTCCAGTGGTTTGTATAAACGATGTTGAAGCCTTCGTAGGAAAGGAACGATTTAGCACCCAGCCACCACAAAGACGAACTCGATGTGAACTTGGAAATGGTGATCAATCGGATCACCAATTTCGATCGTGGATTGTCGCATAGCACTGCCAGTTTCGCAATTAACCGATTGATCCCTATTTCCAAGTAAACATCGAGTTCGTCTTCGTTGTTGCTGGGTGCTGATTCTTCCCTATTCTCCGAAGGCTACAACATCGTTTACACTAACCATTGTAGACTAAAATGAGATTGTACCTCATTTCAAGTTGCTAATATGAACGATGTTGAGGTCTTCGGAGAAAAGGGCTGAATCAGCACCCAGCAACAACGAAGACGAACTCGGTTTTCACTTGGAAATAGGGATCAATCGGATCTTTGATAGTGCAAAACAACAACCCACGATCGAAATTCGTGGTAATTATCAATTTGGCTAATTGTTACATTAATGTCATTAGCGCAGCTTGGCTAGGTGAAAAATTCATTATTGTAACACCAGAATGTTTCGTGATGTCGCTTAGTTATATAACAATCTACTACGAAATGATCGTCAGCTACGCTAATTCTTTCTCACAATTTATCTAATTAAATACGCGTTTTCTATCATGAATACATGGATGAATATAATAATTAAACATTATAAAACATACGTCAATATCAGGTAATTTTGACGAATATTTTTCTTTGAAATAGGTGCACTGGAACGTCTTTTAGAGGTAGGAACGGTGACGGGCGTTACGGCTCTAGCCGAACGACAAAGTATGCGCAAACGTCACTTGGCGCCAGATGCTCCAGAAGACGGCGTGACGGTTGGCACCATGCCTGAACGAATTGCCACTACTTCGAACACTCGCGTAACACTGGCTTGTTTCCTATCACGACTGTTGGAGGACTTGACGCAGGAGAAGGAAATCAATCTCTTTAGCGATAAATGCGAAGAATTCATTGTGTGAGTGCGTTTTGGACATTCAATCGATTTAAAAACGAATTTAGTGGCTAAATTTCTGTAAATCGCATTTCATTAAGATAAATTAGATTGTTTTAGTTGTGATTTTCAGAATGTAGCGGTCACCAAATACCATTTAGCGCGACGAACTACTGTGACCATTTACTTAAGAATGTGTTAACTCTACCTGCAGTAATATCTTGTATAATGTACATATGGATTTCTGCATCTATCTTTTATGGGTTAATGCAATTTATTATAATGATTCCATTATCTTAAACGCGTCTTTCAAATTATACTTTGCTTTAGACGAGCATTTATTGACATTTTAATATCAATAGCCATATTTATATATGTTTGGATTATTTTTATTATTCCTACTTTTTGAAATCATTTTCACCTATTAGATTTATATCTTAATTTCAATTTATACTTATTTGCATTTAAATAGTCCAATTCTGGCATTCTTGTAGCTACTTTTCTTTTTAATAAATATTACTTTATTGCCTCTTTTTACAATTCCACTAATATTATAAACTTGATTTGTAACAGCAAAACCATAGTAGTGAACTTCGAAGTGAAGATATGAACATTCTTTACACGCATACTTGATATTTAATTGAAACTCTTACATTAAAATTTAGCGCGTTCATGGAAGAATTAACAACGATTGGTCGCGATTAATTTGGTTAGGCATCAAGTAGCTTGTGATTACGTTTTAGTATGTAAATAACCATCATTTGACATTTATGCAAGAGTGACGAACTTCTATCTTATGATTGCTATTAAATGGTGTTATCAATAAAACTTTATAAACGAAAGTTTACGATTGCTATAATATATAGTATCGGTCGTGATAAAACTAGAGCAGATGAAATGGAATAAAAGTAACCACCATCATAAAAATAGAATTAATAAAATGATCTGTTCAACTTCTAATTCATTGATTGCAAGGGTGCTGAAAACGGTTATATAAATCAAGTTTGCAAGCTTGAAATAAATGCCAATTCCGTTAGATTTAATCAGTTCAACAATATGGCAAAACCACCGTGAGTCACACGTACTGACGCGTTTCGACCTTCCATGATGATCATCAGAGTACAACGGCAAACTGATTAGCGAGGATCAAACCGTAATGCATATATATGGAATGTAAGATTCGATATACTTGTATATTTTTGTAATTTTCCTTATTTTTATTTATTTCAATTGTTTTCTTCCTAATTTCATTTTTTTCTAATGGTGATGTGGCACTGAAGCAGCTTTTGTTTTAGTCTGTTATGATAATAACGATGATCATGATGATCATGATGTATGTGTGTATGTATATTTTATGAATAAGAGTATATATGCTTGTCTGAACTTATAAGTGTTTTCGTATTTCTGTATAAATGCATGCATTTAAATCTATATCTTAATATATATATATATATATATATATATATATATATAGTGTGTGTGTGTGTGTGTGTTTCTGTGTTTATTTTCCTTAAATCAATTTTGCGAGCTTAAAGTAAACATCAATTCCGTTGTATTTAACCAGTCGTCGAACAACATACCAAAACTACCGTCAGTCACACGTTCTGACGCGTTTCGACCTTTCTTGATCATCATCATAGTACGACGGAAAATTGACTAACTAGTATCAAACCGCAATGCATATATATGGAAAGCATCATTAGATATACGGCTCTCACCTCTAGTAGTCTCGCATACATTGGACACGACTGGAAATGTCGGCTGTATATGAGACTGCTAGAGGTGATTGCTTAATCGTATTACCTATATATATATATATATATATATATATATATATATATATATATATATATATATATATGAAAGCTGGAAAAAGTTTGTTCTCATGACTGCATAGAAAGTGCGCAGCCGACATTTCCTGGCGTGTCCAATGTATGCGAGACTTTTAGAGGTGTTAGACACATATCTAATAATCCTTTCCATATATATGCATCGCGGATTGATCTTCGCTAGTTAGTTTTTCGTCGGACTCTGATGATAGTCATGGAAGGTCGAAACGCGTCAGTTTTGGTATGTTGTTTGACGACCGGTTAAATACATTTGGATTTGTGTTTACTACAAGCTCGAAAACTTGATTTAAAGATGGTTACCATCACCCGCACAATCATTGATTCTTTTAATATATGTGATCGATTTTAGGCCCAATGTGTACTAATGTACATAAGTGTGTAAGAATGAGTCCATGATGAACAAAAAAAAAAAATATATATATATATATATATATATATATATATAAATTTAACAGATAGAAATCGTTCCGGCCTTTGTATTTTTAATATATTACCAGCTTTTTAAACCTTTGATCAGTGTAAATGAATTTTACAGTCCAATTGTCTCAGATTCATAACCAAAAAATAGTGGGTCCTACCGATGAGTTGCTAGTAAGCGCAGAACAAATGTGCACATGATATTATACATTCCATTAAAACTGTCTTAAGTTTATCCTTCTGGTCATGTTTAATCTAATTTGTTTCTATGTGCGTAACAACAAATACACAATTAAATAATCAATATTCAGGATAAGCTCTCTTTAATGTAAATGTTTTTTTGTTGCTTGTACGCCGATTAATTCATATATAACATTTTGGAATAAACGGAACGGGTTGATTTGAGCACAAATTTCCGAAGAAAGCAATCTTTCTTCTAAAGCAATCTTCTTCTATTTTGACTATTTCTTTAAATACCTTTAAGTGAAATCTTTCAACTGTAATACGCTGATGAAAGCATCCTGAAATAATTATCTGTTAACATTTCGTTTTTATGACAATTAAAATAGGTTTAAAATTATTTTGTCAAATACATTAATTTTTTCGATATAGAATGAAATTTCCGATTTTTTCATTTTGTAATTTTATTTTATTTGCTGTGGAAATAACCAACTGAATCTGTCACCGTCTGGTTAGTGGTTGTTATGGATGCATTCGATTTCTATTGTGTGGATCACTGAGAGCCGAATGTCATGGACCATGTATCTATATGCAAGCGTTAAGTATGGTGTTTGAGCATTAATAGTGAAGGAAACATTGACTTCCTGCTCATCATACTACCGAGGTAACTCAGATGAAATGCTGGAACCGCTCAATATCCTAGTCCAAAAATTTCGTTGCCAGGCACTATTATTCAAAATATTTTAAACTTGATCACACTACATTACTCTTCAAAGTAACGCGAGATACATTGATGAAGCGATATAAATCTTTCTGTAAAGAAAGATTTGTTGTCTATTAACTACCAACGGTAGTTTGATTAGGACAAGATACCTTAATTTTGTTTTACTATCTTTAAAATCATAAATATATACTTTAATCTTCGCAAGTCTGTTTGTCGTTGTGCCCTGCTGATGATCATAGTAGATAAAATAGTGTCAGTACGTGTGACTGATGGTAGTCTTGCTGTTGTGCGAATGGCCAAATTCTGTGGGATTAGTGTTTATATAAAGCTCGCAAATTTTAATAGAATGATTAAAATCTCCACTTACGCAATCAATTAATGTTTAATTGTACTACCTTTATATATATATATATATATATATATATATATATATATATATATATATATATATATATGGCGAAAGCTGCAAAAATTGATTGTTCGTGACTGTGTAGAAGATATGCAGCCGACATTACCAATCCAGCACAATATATGTAAAATTACTCGAGGTGAGAGCCGCATATCTATTTTTTTCTTTCTTGTATGCTTTGCGATTTTATCCTCGCCATGCTCTAGTGATGATCTTGGGAGCTTGAAACGTATCAGTACATGTGGCTGACGGTAGTTTTGCTACGTTGTGCGTTTGGTTACATACAATGGGATTGGTGTTTATGTTATTTTGTTTTTACTTTTATGCTGGATTGTAAATCGCGTACACTTTCTTTTGCCTCAGTGATCTTCTGGCCGACAAGTTTTTCGAAAGCAAAGTTGAAGCTGCCTCTCTGCTCGGTATGCTCTTTTCGGGTCCATTCGAGTTGGCCTCGCGCTTAATGTCGCGTGCTGGCATATTAGAAGGTCTCCTGCTTCTCACTCAACAAGAGAATCACCTTTATCAGGTAAGTTGGGTTTTAAGAATGTAGTACATAATTTTTTCATGTACTTATTCTGTATGAATATGTCTAGCTGAATCTTTTTATTCTACGACAATTTAAAGATAGGCGGGTCGTTTCTTTTTTAAAAATATTCTTCTAAAGACGAATAGAAAACCTTGAACACGGCAATAAATCAGTAATTTCGCTTCTGCTGTGCCCCGAGAATGGGTAACTTTGCAAAATGGTTAGTAATTTGCAATTGTTTATGCGAATTGAAGCTTAACTTTATTATACCAGATGGTAAAAAATCTCCATGTTTCAGCGGATCTTGTATTAACAGAAGTATTTGATTCTTTGTATTATAAATTTGGAGATGCTATGTAGAGCTAAACTGGATTGTTGCAATTATAGCACAATAATCCAGATGCAAAAGCACACGCGGTGGCGCGCAGATATGCGCAAGCAAGTCACATTCACTTATTCTTATTCAGCTGCAATATATTTCAGACGTCTACATCTATTTTCTTGTAATTTAATGCAGCGTAATTTCAACTGCAATACAACACAAATTAAGCAATATTGTTTTTACTGGCCTGTTCATATTTATAAAAACCATTTATAGTTCAAGTTTTGTTTAATGGCAGTTTTTTCAATACTATATATATATTATATATATATATATATATATATATATATATATATATATATATATATAGTCAGTATAAACTAAACATTTCATTGGGTAATAAAGACAATTTATCCAGTACATCGGTTTCGTCCTAATTGGTAACTCGTTAATTAATAATCAGAATTTGTCGCTGACGGGACTCGAGCCGGGGCGATTATGCTTCCGAGTCTAGGACTCTCCACCGTGCCACCAGTGCCGCATACTACGCTCAATTTGGAGTCATATACAAACCTATGTTTTCTGGTTAGCCTTTCCTTCAGGTGAGCCCATTTAGTCTATTAACACCTGAAGTTCTAATTGGTCACACCTGGTCTGTCATTATGCGAAGGATACCTTACCAATTTGAGAAGTTGATTCAAAGTCAAATTGTAGGATTTTTAATAGATGTACTTCGTCAGTATAAACTAAACATTGCGTCAGGTAGCAAAGGCAATTCATCCAGTAAACCGGTTTCATCTTTATTGGGAAGTCTTAGTACTGTCGATAATTTTCCACGGACGATTCTCGTCCGTGTCACATTCTAGACAGCACTTGACGAGTTCCCAGTAAGGCAAACATGCCTAGCGGTTTAATTGACTTTGATACCCGATGCAATGTTTAGTTTATGCTGACAAAATACTTATAACCAAAATCCTGCCATCATTATAATTTCTACAAGTGGCATGGTATCTTCTGTATAATGACAGATTGGGAGTGACTATTCATCTAACAGAACGATGTCCTCCCTTTTGAGCACTGAAGTAGTTGCCAGAATTTCAGTAGCTTGGATATGACCCACGATGCATAGAGACGAATTAACACGTTGGACAAACCGGTCTTATTGATAAATTTAAATTGCTACCTTACGCAGTTATTTAAATCAAGTTTGCGAGCTTGAAGTAAACATCAATCCCATTGTATTTAACCAGTTGTCGACCAACAGGGCAAAACTAACTTCAGTCACACGTACTTATGAAATGTTTGATATATACCGACATATATATATCTGTTCCATTACGCACCTCCATTTTATGTTACTTCTCTAATTAATGGCTTCATGTTTCTAGCTAAATTCACCAAGGCTATTAAGGTTCACTTAACGTAATTTTGTTCCTACGTTTAAAAGTTGATTAGTAATTTAATACAGGCAGTGGTAGGTTAAAAGTAAGGGAAAGATAGTTGAAGAAATTAGATTTTTAGGTAGAGTGATGACGTAATTGGTTAAACATAAAAACGATGATACGTTGAATAAGATTAATTAAATCGTTAAAATGCCCATAACGTAAGAGCGAAAGAAAGAATCACGAAGAAATAAATGAGTTGATCAGACCTAAATAATTAAACGAACAATGTTTGCATGGGCGGTGATACAAATTAATTCAATCAAGGATGCGATATAAACACATTTCTTAATATAATGTAGAAGTGCCTTTTTTCCACTTTATACAATGATTAGTTTATACTAACAAATGTATCTATATCCTGGGTCTGGTGTTTACATCAAGATCAAAATCTTAGTTTAAATAATTAATCAGGCATAGTTACTAGTTTATTGATGCCTATAATGTCAAAGGAGGTTTTTTAAATACGTTTATTTTGAAGTGCAAATAAAACTAATTTTACTTGTAAATTCCAAAAACATTTGGAAAAATGCTGTTAGAAAGCAAATATAATTCCATTTTTATTGATAATTTTTCGATGAAATTCCACAAACCGTTTCTTGGCGTACCCATTCTGGTGACATATTACCGTACACCTTGGTTATAATGATATCTGATTCATTAAATCTGTGGTGTCTGTTAACTGAAAATACTCTATTAAATATTGGAACCTGAAAAAATGCGCCATCTTTTTAATTCATTATGCTACTTTTTGAATTTATTCTAATTGACTTTTTAATCGAAATTGCATTTTTAACGAAGTTACTTATGTAGATGTGCTTAGCGCCCTCAAAGTCTATGGGATCGCCTGTCTCATCTAAACGACTAGCATGCTGTTTTATTCTTCTTACCTCCATTGGACACCTGACTTCCCGCACATACACCAGAAAGCCGTTTTTAAAGGGTATTTCGTATAACGAGTTATGGTTGCTTTTCTTGATTTGACAGGTTACGGCAGGGTGGCTAAATGATTAGAGCAAAAGATTCCGAAGCAGACATGACCAGGTTCGAGCCCTGTACACGGCAAGTTCTGAACAGTGCATGATGTGTTCACAATAAGGCCAAACCGGTCTACTGGATGATTTACCTTTACCACACTATAAAATTCTTTCTTTATATTGACAAATGTATGTATATAATGGATCAGGAGTTAATATCAATATTGCAACCTTGATTAAAAGTTGTTGATAGCTTGTATCAATACTGTTAGAATATTATATTATGCTGCTGATAATCTATATTTATTCCTTATAGTCATTCGGTTTTATAACCGTGTATAAATGTTGATGACTAATGCGCAGTACTGTCCTTCTTGTTCGGGACAATTGATAGCACCCGTAGGTCGTTTAAATCTTGAATCCGGGTGTACCGATTTTTGGCCTTGATTGATGGGTTCTCACTTGTCCCTTCATTTTGAAGCCCTCCATCAGCTGCTTGTCTGAAAATGACGTCGGAACCAGATTTTCCGACGTCTTGTTCTATACATCCAGTTTTCGATTAAAATTTCTTAATGTTCGTATTCATTGTCCTTTGTATGAGTATTTTGAATATTAATTTGTAATAAATATCTCGTCCCAGCTGTGTAGTTCTTCATCTTTTTATCTCTGGCCGACTAGTTTAAAGATTCTTAACGTCATAGATAAGACACTATTTAGATTGAACTAAATTTTTCATAAAAATAATTACCAGGTAAAGCTAATAGAAACAATTATGAATAATATCATAAAATTTATGATTTAAAATTCGACGTAACGGAACGAATAGAAATCATTTAAAATGGGAAGTAGTTTTGATATCAGATTTCATGTTGGATAGGAAAAATGGGCAGTGTAAGTCAAATACAGCATACGAACTTTTTGAAGGCAGACTTGTGTATTCGATAAATTATTTACTAAGCAAATTTAGAGATTTGCACTTTGGAAACATATAAAGTTTATGAAATTCACTGGTGTGATTGTAATTTTGATTTGATTGGGAAAATCCACACGACTTACGAAGGTTCCATTAGGATTTCATCAAATTTCATCATAGAAGTCGAAATCGGAAGGCATACAGATGGATAATCTTAATTAATCACAATAGCTTGACAATTTCCGTTGAACATAAGTTGAAATTTAATCTAGCGTAGGATAGTGAAGGTTCCTATCTATTTTAAGACGAAAATGTATTATATTGATGATATTAACAATATTTTGAACATATGCTTACAGACAGGTATATATATATATATATATATATATATATATATATATATATATATATAGTGATGATTTTTCTATCTGATGCAGTGTTTAGTTTATATATATATATATATATATATATATATATATATATATATATATATATAATGTCCACTTCTCTGAATATTACATAGTATATTTTAATAGAGGAAAACACATTATTCATGTTTTTTCCTACTAGAAATATATATATATATATATATATAGAGTATATATATATATATATATGTATATATATATATATATAGTTTAATTAAAATGGTTGAATTTCATTTTATTCATGTTATCGAAGTAAAATAAACATTGCATATGACTGAAAATACAATTAATCGACTAGAAAACGTTCTTCCTTATTGGGCACTCGTCAAGTACTTTCCAGAATTGTGGCGGCCTGAATTAAAATAAGAGTCTTGGATCTCATCTGTTACTTTACTGAAGCCGCACATTGTACGTTATTTT
>JAQBSW010001419.1:0-82500 GCA_029291075.1 Eudiplozoon nipponicum | reverse complement strand
AGCCACATAACTGATTTGGCTTTCTTTGTTTATGCGTTGCAGTTTGATCCTCGCTAGTGATTTTGTCATCGTGCTCGTATAATGATCGTAGTATGTCGAAACACATCAGTACATGTGTCAAACGGCATTTTTGCTTTATTATGCGGCAGTTCATATATAGCGGTACTAAATATATTTGCAGAAATTAGCTAACCACATATGAATTTCTATGGATAAACAAATGGCATACTATTATTTAACTTAGGGCTGCGATCTTAATATGAATACAAATACCCATAAATATACGTTTATATAATCAAACGAAAATTGGTTGCGCGCGCGGTAATAACAATTAAATTTAATCAAGGTCACGATCTTTATAATAACACCTGATCCATTATGTACATAAATTTGTCAGTATATTTTTTAAATTGTGCTGTCGGAGTGCCAGCTTCATATATTCCAATGCCGCGTTTTGCGTACGCGGGTAGTAGCTTTGCACGGTCAGTTTCACAAAGATCCGATTGATCACAATTTCCAATGTTGCTTTGTCTTCGATCGGGTTGAGTTTGTATTCGTCCCAATGGAAATGCGGTGATTCTATCACGAAACGTCGCCAGTAAACAAAGATGTGATAGAATCGCATTTCCCTTTGGGACGAATACAAACTCAACCCGATCGAAGACAAAACAAAATTTGAAATTGTGATCAATCGGATCTTTGTGAAACTGTCCGTGCAAAATGCGGCATGGGAATTTGTCAGTATAAACTAAGTATTGTATAGTGTGGAAAAGGCAATTCATCCAGTAGACCGTTTCGTACTCATTGAGAACTTATCGCGTTCTGTCTATAATTTGCCGCGGACAGAGCTCGAACCTGGTCACGTCTGCTTCGGAATCTGGTGCTCTAACCACTGAGCCACCCTGCCGCACATTTGCCAGTATAACCAAAGCATCGCATAATGAAGGTAAGGCAATTCATTCAGTGGAACAGGTTCGTCCTTATTTGGACAGAGCTCGAACCTTAGAACAACTGCATCGGAGTCTGTAACTCTATCCACTGAACTACTCTGCCGTAAACTATATACAATTTTAAGTTATTGGCTAACTTATGTTTTTGTGTGTAATGTGCGACAGTGTGGCTCAGTGGATAGAATCACAGATTCGAGAGGAGAAGTTCTCTTATTCAAGCCCTGTGCGTGAAAAATTATGCATCGTACTTAAAGAGTTCCCGACAGTTACAAAACCGCCCGCGCAATCAATGATCGCTTAAAATTTGCAGACTGATTTATGCAAGCAGGAAACGCATATTCGAGCATTGAACCTGAATTGCTACGAGGAAGAACTGGGCTACCTGAGGAAACATTTTCAAATGAACAAATACCCAGAGCGGTTTATAATTGTCAAAATCAGACCACGTCCGATTTGTACTACAGAGTATATCAACAAAAAAAGTATTCCTAAACTTACCGTTTATAGACGCTCCACTAGCCTCAATGATTGCACGGCAATTAAGTCGAATGGCAAAGATGAATTTCCATAATGAAAAGGTTAATATAACAATCAGAACACAGAGAATTATAAGACTTGATGTCGAGTATCAATTGCCAATTCCATCCAAATCCATCACTGTCTACATATGTTCATTATATATGCGGTAGCAAAAAGCAATTGATCAACAGAAATCCAACAACACTTACCGCATAAATTGATTTAAAATTGCCTGGACTCGTTAGATAAATCAACCATTTCTAAGCGCACATTTGAAACCGTGCCATATTTAACAAGTCTATGTGTTCTACGTGAAAGATATTTGGAAAGATTATTGGAGATATACGAACCCTTCTATATATTAAAACCAAGCACTTGGCGTAAAAATTTTTAAAATTTAACCAACATAATATTTTACTCGACAGGCTACGTATCACAAACGAACAACAATTTTAGTGTATCCAGGCCATCTCGTACATCCATTAAACCTATGTTAACAAACATTCTATCGGATTGGCACAAACTGCAGTAAAAAAAGCTGCACAAACGGTTTCTCTATAGTCATTAACAGTGATAGAAACTGGACAACAAGCACACACAGTGCTGTTTTTAGGACGAAAAAATAAAGCTCCTGAACAATGCGATACGAAGGACTGCATTTTGGGAAAACATTTGTACACGTGATAGATAAAAGCGAAAGCCGGATCAAAACTCAATTCGTCAATAGAAGAGCTACCATAACTCAAAAATCACTTTTTAATAAAATAATATTGATTCCTAAACGCATACAGACACACGTCTGTGCGCACTCATAATTTAACACACAATTAGCCACCACTAATCGTATGACGACTGCAAAAAATAATAGAGTATCACTAACATTCAGATCAGTTTCTTTAAATCAAGTTTGCGAGCTTGAAGTAAACACCAATCCTACTGCATTTAACCAGTCGTCGAACAACATAACAAAACTACCACCAGCCGCAACGCACTATGTTGTTCGACGACTGGTTAAAACCAATGGGACTGGTGTTTACTTCAAGCTCGCAAAATTGATTTAAAAAATTGCTACCACCACCAGCGCAATCAATTATTGTTAAATTCAGAACAGCTCCCATTTACTTAAACTAGATGAGTAGAATATATATATATATATATATATATATATATATATATATAACAGTTTATTTCTAAATTAGGAAGAAAGAAATACACAATAGTTAGAAATAATTAGAAATAAACTGTGTAATATAAAAGTATGACATTACAATATATATATATATATATATATATATATATATATATATATATATATATATATATATATAACTGAAAGATTGTAATGTTGATATGTAACCTCGAAAGAAACATTCCATTACCGACAATAAACATTCTCTTGATTGTTATTCTTTTGTAAAAACATAATCTGTAATATTCAAGGCGAATGGAATTTATAAAGAATGTTTATTTGCATATAAGCAGTGTTGCATGTTTTGCAATAACTTACTTATTTTTGTTTTAGCTTGGATAGTGCACTGCATTGAAGAGGCAGTGCATCTAGTTGACGACATTTTTTGTTAAATTTTTCAAACACCACAGTAATTGTTAAAACTATTGGTGTGGTTCGAAAATTGGCCTTTATGTTCATTGCATTAATTATTAGTAATCTAGGGCATGGTACCTTCCCTCTATACATTTCTACATTTAAAAGAAATTTGTTTTCGCTAGCTTAATGCAGGCTGTATAAAGTGTTAATTTCAACATTATTTTCCAACTAGATAACAAGTCTCTCATTTTTGGCACCAAATTGTTTTGTGGAATTGATAGTTTACTGTAGTACGCACATTTATGTATTTAACCAGAAGCCGTAGAAGTTTGGATATGTCGATGCAGTTACTCCCTAATTGGTTATGCCAGCAACTTTGAATTGACTTATTTTGTTACTAAAGGGATACTGCAATTCTAACTTAGGTAAATCAAACAGTGTGATTTAACTGTGAAGATAAGACTTCTAAAATTTATTAGTCTACCGTGTCGATTTGAATGATCATTTATGTTCCTCTGCTGTCACTTTTATTTAAGAGGTGCTTTTTAAGAAGACTACTTATACATTCCGTTCGCCAGGCTGCAGAAGCAATTACAGTTAATTAAACCTTTTTTAAATAATGCATCTTGGATATAACACATGGGAAGACTTATTGCACTGTGTTTTATTTTGATTTTAGCGAAATATTTTCAAACGTGTTATAAGCTACAGTAATTCTCAGTTTGTTTATTTATGTTATACGAATGCGAATTGTTATCTGCTTTTCCTTTTTCCAAATAAGCATTTATCAGTCAAGCTGTTGAATATTTAAGATTTTTTACTCTACAGTATATTTTTTTTATTTCGTGAATATTTTCTGATTTCTTCTTTAGAATTTTACTCATTATTGAACCACAGCAAAAAGTCGCTCAAAGTTTAAATTATCGATCCATTGATATCATAAACATGCGAATTATTTTATTTTTGGTGTTAGAAAGTCGATGTCTGTGCGGTCATCGTTATGCATATCTGTTAGAAGGGATAACTGTCATATATATATATAGGCATACCTACAGATTTAAGGCCACACGCGCATAAATTCCAAGGACTTGTGCATATTTACTGAAGTGTACATGTCTTATTCGGTTGGTTTATCCTAATTTTAGTGAATGATCATATGCATTGCTAAAATCTTTTGGTCTCTATACTGTGTAGAAAGAGGCAACATGGCAAAGTTAATTATTACTTGAACATTTAAAAAATATCCATTATTCATATTCTCAGCTTGTACATTCTATAAGTTAATTACATCTTGAGCTTCTTTGTTAATACATGCATGAATAAGCCAATCGGAAATATTTCTCAAAGTATCAAAGAAATAAATTGTCCTGGCGAAAATTGCAAACATACCATAAACAATTATTATAATCAAGGTTACGGTCTTGATATACACACCTGACCCATTAATTACTTACATATTTCAGTATAAACTAAAAATTGTATAGTGTAGAAAAGGCAATTCATCCAGTAGATCGGTTTCGTACTTATTGGGAACTCATCATGTACTGGCCAGAATTTGCCGCGGACAGGACTCGAACCTGGGCACGTCTGCTTCGGAATCTGGTGCTCTAACCACTGAGCCATCCTGCCGCACACTACACTGCACACAATTTTCAGTTATATACTAACTAATGTAACTTCGTTAGTCTATTTTTCTATTAGGTGGAGCTCATATGTCATCCATTTAGACCCAAAGTTCCAACTAACCATCCCCAATCTGTCATTACTGAACAGATACCACACTATATGGGGAAGTGGTATTGAAATGAACATTTATATAGTTAAACGAACATTGGTTGCGCGGGTGGTGATAACAATTATTATAATCAAGGTTGCGGTCTTGATATAAACAACTGACCCATTAATTACTTACATATGTCAGTACAAACTAAGAATTGTATAGTGTAGAAAACTACACTTTAAAATTGATAATCAACTGACCCATTAGTTACTTATATATCAGTATAAACTACGAATTGTATAGTGTAGAAAGCTACACTATAAACTGAAACGCTCAGTAAATCTGAAGATAAAAACGAGGCGCAAAACTAGAATAAATGAGCATCTCCCTCAAAAATTATTAAGGAGTGCAGCTCCTGCAAAAAATCAACAATTTGCGAACATATATTAATTACAGGTCACGTTGTCCGTAGTAATAAGGTTTCAGTTCTATACATGGAAAAATCGGAAATAATTATTCTGGCTATTAAAGCTATTGTAATTAAATAAGCTTAACCGCTTCTTAAAAGTGCAGAAAGTATTTTAAAAAGAAGTCAAATTGGACTGGAACAGGCACATAACGAACAGGTATTTAAAAGTAACAGGTTTTCCGCAATACGCAAACCCATTAAATTCGGACACTTTCAAAATAAAAGTGATTACGCATTATATGGTGTTACGTAAAAGAATCAGTCTATATTGCTTAAAGGAAAACTAGACAGTTCAGGAGAGATTTAATACGACAAATGAAAAGTTAGGATTGAATAAACAAAAATATTAATGAATCCAGATTAATGGCTGTAGATACTGATAGAAATAATATTTATTAATAAATTTTATTCCATGGATTTCGGTTCTTTTTTCTCATAGTTAAAAAAATGTTTCATTTATCAATAATCGGCAAATATGTATAAGTTTGAAGTCTAATGACAGGATTTTTTATGTAATTATTGTTAGTTTAAGCTCAACATTGCATCAGTTAGTAAAGGCATTTATTCCGGTAGACCGGTTTCAGCTTTGTTGGGAACTCTTCAATTACCATTCAGAATTTGTCGCAGAACATAAGCGAACCGGGGCCCACTTTCTTTAAAGTTTTCCAGCTTAACCAATGTGTTATCCATGCCTCATACTATACGCAAGTTTAAGTCATATACTAACTTATGTTTTTTTAATAGGACATTCCATTAGGTAAAAACGTCCGCGACAAATTCGGGATAGTATTTAAAGAGTTCCCAAAAAGAACAAAACCCGTGTACTGGATGAAGTACCTTTTCCATCTGACGCAATGTTTTGTTAATACTGACACAAAGTAAATAATCTTAATCCTGGCATGGTATTTGTTGGATAATCCCAGATCAGAGGTGACTATTTAGAACCTATTTTAAGAATATCCCAAAAGTTTCCATCTGAAAGTGTAACTAATCAGAAAAATCAGCTAGTAAATGATTTAAACTTGCCTATATTATGCGGCATATATGGCGTAGTGGTTAGAGTCGCAGATACTCAAGCAAATATAACCCGGTTCAAGTCTGGTAAAGAAAATATGTTACCTTAGTTAATAATCGTAATTTATTATAATCAAGGTTGCGATCTTGATATAAACACCTGACCCATTAATTACTTACATATTTCAGTATAAACTAAGAATTGTATAGTGTAGAAAAGGCAATTCATCCAGTAGACCGGTTTCGTCCTTATTGGGAACTCATCAAGTACTGGCCAGAATTTGCCGCGGACAGGACTACGAACCTGGGCACGTCTGCTTCGGAATCTGGTGCTCTAACCACTGAGCTATCCTGCCGCACACTACACTACACACAATTTTCAGTTATATACTAACTAATGTAACTTGGTTAGTCAATTTTTCCTTTAGGTGGAGCTCATATGGCATCCATTTAGACCCAAAGTTCCAACTAACCATGCCCAATCTGTCATTACTGAACAGACACCACATTACATGGGGAAGTGGTATTGAAATGAACATTTATATAGTTAAACGAACATTGGTTGCGCGGGTGGTGATAACAATTATTATAATCAAGGTTGCGGTCATGATATAAACACCTGACCCATTAATTACTTACATATGTCAGTATAAACTAAGAATTGTATAGTGTAGAAAGCTTCACTATAAAATTGATAAACAACTGACCCATTAGTTACTTATATATATCAGTATAAACTACGATTTGTATAGTGTAGAAAGCTACACTATAAAATTCTTAGTTTATACTGACATATGCAAGTAATTAATGGGTCAGGTGTTTATATCAAGACCGCAACCTTGATTATAATAATTGTTATCACCACCCGCGCAACCAATGTTCGTTTAATTATACCATAAACAATTTTTGAGTTCTGAATTTTTGACTAATGCGTAGATCTGCAACATTATATATTGTTCAACTTGGAAAACGTTTCTAACGTTGATGTAATCGCTGTGTTTGTCTGAGGATGTTAAAAGTAGAACTGTGGCGCTGTTTTCTGTGTCTGACATATTTTCTTTTTTAGTCATCTTTGCTATCACTGTGAGTTTCACAGAGACCCGATCGATGCCCATTTCCAAGTACGCATCGAGTTCGTCTTTGTGGTGGCTGGGTGCTGATTCGTCTCTTTCCTCCGAAGGCTTCAACATCGTTCATAATTACCACTGGAAATGAGGTACGATCTAATCTTCGTTAACTGACAACGTTTCAGAACAGAATTCCACGTTGCATCACACACACAGTCAAAATACTCACAATAGCAGATTTAAGCAAGTTTTGTCTGCTAAACATTTTGTTTGTCTTAATTGATATGATAAAACTTTTCTGACATACCTTTTTGATGTTTGGTTTATTTTAAAAAAGGGGCTTTGCAAATTGGGTGTGGCTGGTGGCTCCGACGCTAGTAAGCAAACAATGGCCGAAGGCTCAACTCTCAATCTGGGTAAGGCCTGTAGACGCCTCTTGTTGGGTATAAAATCACCAACTACTGTGCAAAACTCTGATGGAGTCGGTCTTGACAATTATGTTAAAAATGATAGCACAGATTCCACTACTTCTGGTCAGGCCAAGGTGAACATGGAGACTGCTGCCAATGGTGATGATATAAAGTCAGCTCGTGTTCGACCTAGCGTGGACACGGTCCGCTGGGCTGTTGAAGGTCTCGCGTTTTTGACAATTGACGCGAATGTCAAAGAGTTAGTGGCCGGTGACTCTGAATTTCTAGGAGAACTGTTTCGTTTGGCGGAGGTAGGCATCCTTATTGTAAAGATAATTACTTTTACCATATTGGCCAAAAGTTGTTAACATGGCTAGTTGCAGTGTATACAATGCCAGTGAATTCACACAAATCCAATTTGTTAACCTGAAGTATGCGATTCATATTTTTAAATCAGTCACAAGATATAGTTAAACTGTTGTCAGTTACACGTCCTGACTTGTTTCGTTTTTCCTTTGGTCAACATCAGATTTCAGCAAATAACTTACTAACGAACATAAAACCAAAATGCAAACGTTCTAGTCAAATAGATGAGATGAAGTCCTTACCCTGGGTAGTCTTGCTTACATTGTGTTTGACTGGGATGTCGGATGAATGATTGCTAAACAGTCAGGATAATAAATATTCTGTGGCTTCCGCTATGATCATACAATTGATTCAGTTCAGCAATTATGAGTTGTGTAAATGCGAAAACTGCTATTTATGTAAAAATAGCTGTCAGTTACACGTAAATACGTGTTTAGAATTTACTTAGTCATTTTTCGAACTTGCTGGAAAATTAAACGAACATTGGTTGCGCGGGTGGTGATAACAATTATTATAATCAAGGTTGCGGTCTTGATATAAACACCTGACCCATTAATTACTTACATATGTCAGTATAAACTAAGAATTGTATAGTGTAGAAAAGGCAATTCATCCAGTAGACCGGTTTCGTCCTTATTGGGAACTCATCAAGTACTGGCCAGAATTTGCCGCGGACAGGATACGAACCTGGGCACGTCTGCTTCGGAATCTGGTGCTCTAACCACTGAGCTATCCTGCCGCGGCATGGGTGGCGTTCACTATAACATTTTTCTCTGAATCTCCACTTTCTTTAACGACCGTTTCAAGGCGTTCAGCTTCAGATCGTACCGGATGGAGCAACGTCGTCAGCATATTCGAAAGAAGCATCCTACCTAACACCCTAGATTTCTTCTTCGGTAAGTTTTGTATTGACTTCAACTATTACAACATAAGCAATTTGGCAATGTCAGTGCCACGAAAAATCCTAGTCGAATGCCTGAGTCAAGTGTTGAATGTTCAGATGAATCCTCACAAGTGTGAACTCACTCCTATGTGTCACTATAGCAGGCTTCAATTAATTGAGTATCTTTAGCCAATTCGCCATTATTTAAACCATCTCGCCATAAAATCTTGCGCGAAATTGATTTTGACTCGGGCTAGTGTTGCAGAGGTCTCAGCAATGAATAAACCGACAAATAATTGAAGAAGTGGGGGCAGTGGCTCATACTTGTCGGACATCGGTTTGATTATAAAAGTGCCAGGACACCATCAGTAAGCTTAGCTCACCATAATATTCTGTGTGCCACGCAGTCGAATGTACTGAAATTGTCCAAAAAAGCAAAAACAGTTGGACGATGGCAACTGTGTCGCGACTCGAGGGTGGCAAGGAATGCATAAATTGTGTCCATGCATCCAATTTGTGGTCTTAGTTCTGGTTTGGTTGGCTCTAAATATCTACTCCCATGCTTTAAAATGCTTTATGAAAAAAAAATAGCAAGACCCACCTTGATGCAAAGGAGAGGGAACTAATGCCACTGTAATTGACTGTTGTCCGTTTATCATCTTTTTTGTGAATGAGTATCGAAACGTAAATTTATATTCTGCTCGGGAGAGATTATTTCATTTAGATTGCAACAATAGGCCTGTTTAATTTCTCGATGAATCACTGTAATTCCGAACCTCGATTCCGGTGGCTTCGCATTTCTTCCTGTGAATACAAGCCTTTAGGACTTCATCAAATGTCAGAGATTCGATATCAATCTCGCAAATATATCGTTAACCGTTCTATTTACTTAATATGTGTGGGCCCGATGATATTTTGCAAGTAGTTTAACGTTTGACTCCAGTATTACCTTGGCAGAAGGACCACGACTTATACGCCAAATATGAGCGCACAACTCCTAGATGCTATTATGATTTGACGCTGCTCCAAATTCGCCATAAACTTTAAACAAATTTGGATTGACATTCTTAATGTGATTGGCAGAGAAGTCACTGCAAATTTCTTGTTTTGCAGCGTTTGTCTATGGGAGAAAGTGATATTAGATGTTCATAATAGATTTTAATATGTGTATTCAGGAGGCAAGAAGAGGGTTGTGTATGCATTCTCTTTATAGCGTTCCAGAGGCTGTTTGGTATGCTATATGCAGTTTTGTCAAGTGACCCTGCTGTAACATGGATGTCCCTGAGATGTTGTACATTGCAAGCGCCTTTAGTGTGCATGTCTTACCGTGCAATATGGGTGGCCGTACATGTAGAGTCCCCGTGAAACGCTCTCGTGTCCTAGACAGGGTACAACTATTGTATGCCTTCTAGATTATGACAATTCTGCGTTCGATAATATTATATTGCCCTATCTGTATGGTTTACATAGATACAAGTTACGGAATGGTGCTATCTGGTTGTCTGGAAAAT
Organism: Eudiplozoon nipponicum; assembly: GCA_029291075.1. Classification (NCBI taxonomy): domain Eukaryota; kingdom Metazoa; phylum Platyhelminthes; class Monogenea; order Mazocraeidea; family Diplozoidae; genus Eudiplozoon; species Eudiplozoon nipponicum. The sequence goes on along the minus strand of JAQBSW010001419.1, from coordinate 72,045 downwards.
TGAGTTCTAGATAAAGCCACGGAAATCAACGGCAGTCAATAGAATAGTTGAACAGCGCAGTATGTCAAAGAAAAACGCTTATAGCTTTTCAATTAAATTGTCATTTTCATTAGCATAATGGTTGAGCTATCGCATTTATGTATCCAGCTCCACAAAAACAGCTTGCTTATATGGAACTTAAAGTAAAGAATGCGAGAATTTGTTGCTTTCCAGTTATTTAAGGCTTTACTGCAACACAGAATGGCACAAATTACACTATACTTGGCTAGATCCCTCTCGCATGGGAACGAAATACGAATTTATATCCTAAATGTATTGGTCGCCTGTGAGACACGTTATTAAGTACTCGATGCAGTTCTGTTCTTCTGGTGGTAAAAGAATGAAAAAACCGCGCTTGTGATGTTTGCCGACTGTAAGGGTCTGACTGGATGGCCACACCAAATCATAACTTTCTAAGAAATTATTAGCAAACTATTCTTAGGTTTAAGAGGTACAAAAGGGGCAACCAACACAGCAGGAAGTCCAACATGTGTATTTTTTCGTGTTCTGCTCTCATACAAGAGGCAGCGTCGCTATTCACCTTCCGCTTAACTATTCCTGAAACGCTCATTTGAACACAGCGTTTTACAACTTCTATCGATGTAATAAAATGTGTGTTGGCTCTCATTCGAGTTCGTCTTGATATTATCCTTTTCCTAGTACGCTAGAAATAGTCGTTCAACCTATGGTTGTACCTTAAGGCCCGTCTGTTGTGGCTTGCCTTCGCTTATCCATCTTGTAAGGCAAAGAATATGGCACCCAAGTCTGTAATTTGTGTTGGCCGATTCAATCTGGAGTCATTATTTGCTGTATTAATGATGGATATCCTTGAGGCAAATAAAAATGAGTTAGGATGGTGTGTTGAATGGTTTTTTTATTAAAATATCTTCATAATATGCAAGTATGTATTAGGTGTTGCGAACCTAGTAACAAATTAGTACAGGTGTGACCAGAAGGAGAAACCAAAGACAGCATGAACAGAACGTATGATCTCATGCACATTCGTTTTGTGCTTACTGGCGACTCATCAGTAGGAGCCGGTATTACGCCCTTTAACTACTATATATTTGGGTGAGGAATGAGGGATAATATGACGATACAATCTACTAGACGAACGTGTAAACCTGCACTAGTGAAGCTAACGTCATATAAAGTCTTCGACAATTCGACTTCAACGCTTACTCACACTATATAATATATACATCAAGTCTGTAAATGATACTAACACTATGGTTATTGTGTCAGTAACATATACCAATATTATAGTACCGAAAAGGTACATGGTAATAACATGATGGATATCAATTTATGCTATAATTCACCGAAATTGAGAATTACAACTATTTCTGAGCACCTGTTACTCCAGTAAATCCATACACTGGCTTTGATCGATATCAGTCATCAAATTTCGCGGTAAGCATGACATCATTCAACTCAATATATAACAGTTAAATACTGTTTGTTGCGAAGAACTAATATATATGCAAGTATGTATTAGGTGTTGCGAACCTAGTAACAAATTTGTTCAGTTGTGACCAGAAAGACGAAGACAGCACGAACGGAAATTATAATCTCATGCACATTCGTTTTGTGCTTACTGGCGACTCATCTGTAGGAGCCGGTATTACGCAATTTAACCAATATATATGGGTGAAGAATGTGGGATAATAGGACAGTAAAATCTCCTACTGTAATATGTTCTTACTACCAAATTGCGACCAAATCTACTTGCCCAGGAAATATTATTTGAAGTTGCCAGTGGACTATGTTTCTGTCTGCAGCTGAAATTTTCCACCTGGCATATCACCGTTTAGACAGTAATGGAAAACAAAAGCAACCGTGGACGGTCGTCAGGCGAAACATTTTTATTTATTCATTAATATTTTGATTCAAACAATTTTCCCTAGTTTTCTGTCTTTGGTTTATTTTAATAGACCGGACAAATGGACAGTGCTTTTGCATTGACCAGTTGCTTTTTGAATATCAGCAATGCACTGCCGAAGCAAGATGTTCCCAATGAGATGATTGAACTTGCCAAATTTGCAAAGCAACATATACCCGAGGATCATGCTCTGGATACACAGCCTGCTATTGAAAACAGACGCGCGCAATTGATGTCCTGTGAACGAATGGGTGGTTATCCGCATTTCCTTTACAACTTAACAATGAAAATGGCACATGGGCCTGTTGGTGCCAAGCCGACATTACGCGAGCTTATTTCATTGTAAGTCAACTGCAATCAGTTATTTCAATTAAGGTGGCGAACTTGATATAAACGCCGATCTCATTATATATACATTTGTTAGTATAAACTTAGCATTGTATTTGGTAGACTAAAAATTCATCCAGTAGACTGATATCGTCCTTAATCTCTATGCAAGTACTGTTCATATTTTTGCCGTGAACAGGGTTCGAACCTGGGAAAATTTCCGGAATCTGTAATTATCCTCTGCGCCGCCTCACCTCACGATACATACAAATAATAAATATGTATAAAACAAAAAATTGTACGTAGTGTGCAGTAGATTTGCGCAGTGGATGGAGTCACAAACTCCAAAGCAAATGTGCCCAAGGTCGAGCCGTTTCCGCGGCAAACTTCTGGACGTTACTAGATGAGTTTCTAACCGGACGCAACCGGACTACTGGATGAATCCCTTACTCTACCAAATACAATGCTAAGTTTATACAGACAAATATATATATATATATATATATATATATATATATATTTTATTCAACGATCACTAAACTAGCTGTCATGAAGATCATTTCGAACAGCATATGTGTTTGACATCTCCTCCTTAACAATCTTGCTTAAATTGGTATATTGTTTATTTTCTCATTTTCCGATCAATTGATTTCATTAATTCGCTAAATTGACATGATTCACGTTCGTGTATTTATCTCTATAGTAGTTAATGTGTCAAGGTAGATTTCATCAAACGTATATGAACATTACTGCGAAGATTACCTCCATTACCATTATAGCCATCATCATCATCATCATCATCATCATCATCATCATCATAATCATCATCATCATCATCATCATCATCATCATCATCATCATCATCATCATCATCATCACCATCATCGTCATCATCATTTATTATTATTATTATCATCATCAGACTCATCACAATCATCATTGTTATTATTTTTGTGAACCCTCTTTTGTTATACTGGGCCCATGATGAACGTAAACAGATAATTATACAAAAAAGTTTTAACTGGTTCTATTGGTTTGCATAAATTGCCTGTTTTCTTTAAATGCCCCATAAGCGGGTTTCACGTGTTTGCTCTCTAAAAATTTTCTTTATCAACTAATAATCTATAATACACTTAACATAAAATTTTTGATTGAATGTCAGATTCAGAATGTGAACCCAGATGATGTGTTATAATTATGTGGTAATTAATACTTATCTAGTACCAAATTAATTCAAATAAAACCAGAAGAATATAAAAAGCCAGCATGAACGAATGTTATAATCTAATGTTTACAAACGTTTCGTAGTTATTGGTGACTCACCAGGTGCAGCCGGTATTACGCTCTATACTCAATATACATTTTGTAAAGATATTTTGAACAGGTAGACGGTAAAAATTTCTATACAAATGTGTATTCAAGCAGTAATGGAGACAACTTCATAAATAGTCTTCGACAATGAGAATTGAAAGCCTACTCAATTTACTTAATATGTATCGAGGCTATAAAAGGTATCACCGAAATGGTCTTCAAAAAGCCTAGACTACACACGGTACCAACAAAATGGATTTCCAGTTAAGGCAAATTTCACAAAAACTGATAATTATAACTACTTCCGAGCACCTGTTACTCCAGCAGTTCCATACACTCTGGCTTTAATCGACAAAATTTATAAAATTTCGCGGTAATTATGGCATCATTTAGTGAGATATAATGTATATATATTGTTTTTTTCGGAGACCTAATATGTATGCAAGTTCGTATTATGTACTGCGAATCTATGGGCTCTAATGATTTTCTTTCGAGATAATTTAAGGGTGCTGGCGATATTATTTCAGCAGCGTTGACTAACATTTTTCGTGTTATATGTAATGAGGAGATCGTACCACTTGATTGAAATGAGTCGACCATCATTCCTATCGTCATAAAAGTTAATCGTAATTCATGTGATAACCGTTGTAGTATAAGCTTGAATCCAGTCGTGTCTAGATTATTTGCTTCAATTATCCTACGTCGTTTTAGTGCTTCACGTGAATCACACTAGAGAAAAACAAGCCGGATTCCGTTCTGGACGAGGTTGTATACATCATATTTTTTCGTTAAGGCAAGATCTTGATCAGCGACATTTATATTGCCGTCACACAATAGTCGTCTTTCTAGATTTCAAGGGTACAGTTGACTCGGTGGATCGCCAAGTTATATTCGAAAAGTGGTGTGCGCTCAAAATGTATTAATATTATACACGCTTTCTACACAAACTCTTCCGGTCGCATAAAGATTTACACCGAATTAACGTTGAGGTTTTCCACTTCTCCACTTTAGCTCGATTTTGTAATAGATGCTGTTATGAACGATAATCTTCCATACCTTCATGATGCAATTGTCGACGTTCTCTAGGACGGTATATTATTCGATCATGACTTTACAGACAATATCGTATTATTATACTTCAATCGAGATTCTGATAGATTAGCAGTTGTTATGAAATTAGCACACTCTAGATGTGAGATACTTTTACAGGGCCACCCACCACTCACTCCGACTTTACGACTGCATAGTGATGACCAATATATAGTTGACAGAGTTAAATACCTTGTCAGCTCTAGAAATAACTAAGGCAATATGTTTAAAAAAGGGAGTATGAGAAATGCGGAAGCTAGAGTTATTTTCTCCAACCTATGCAATTTATGAAGAAGCGCGAGTGTTTCTTTCTGCCATAAAGTTCGCGTCTACGTTGCATTTGCACATGCAGTCATATTATACGCTAGTGAGACTTGGTCCCTTAGATTTAACGATTTAGACGCTTACAGGCATTCGATCATCGTTCTTTGAGAAGCATAGCACATGTTGGTTACCAACAACGAATGACCATCGGTGACGTCTGCAGAATTATTTTTGAATCGGCAAACAAGTGCTCCTCGTCAGCAAAATATATAAGGATTCTTCAACTACGTTTGCACAGAAACGTATGCCTCACTTCGATTGACGAGTAGAGCACTATTATTTCGCCAAGCGCCAAATCGGCCTAAGAAACAATGTTGACTGATCGTGACCTGGGAGAAACTGCTAAATTCAGCCACATTCAAATCGATTTGTATGGAAAACAATATTTTGCCAGGATGGGCTCGGCGTGCACATTATATTTTTTTATTCGAGACCCTGTGAGATATGGCTTCGAGTCGAGCTCAATGGCGAAATTTTTGCGGATTTCTTGCAGAATCATCGTCGTACCTTTCTTTTCTTTGTTGAGCAGAGTTAATTTCTCTCTAATAAGTTTTTTTCTTAATTATTATTTTTATCATTATTGTCAGTTATTTAACAATTTTATTTATTTTTGTTATACTTCTTATGGTTATATGACATTGAAACATTAGCTACTAATGGATTTGTTATTTTTGTGCATGATGATAATCGTAACGTTGAAAATAAGGCATAATCTGTTGTAAACACGCGTAACGATTTTCTAGAGTCTCATCAGTATTAGCCGATACTACGCCCTACACCCACTATATATTTGGTCAAGAAATGTTGGACAGGTGGATCGTTCAGTCTCGTATACGAGTGTATTTTTGAGCTATAATGGAGTTAACTTCATATAAAATATTCGACAATGCGCTTCAATTTTTAGTATTAATTATGATGTGCATTTTTTCAATTAGAATGTTTATCATATGCATAGAAGGAGTAGATAAGCTATTATGTGGTAACAATAACATCCTTCTTTAAATGAATTGATGACCCTCGGCGTCGATTTTTATTGCATGTTAAAACAAACTTTTGGTTGACCGAAATGTAGTTGTTTACTTTTATTTATAATTTCCATTTTAAAATATTTTTTAGCCTTTATTTGGTAGTCACGGAGCAGGTTGACAATCGAGGCAAAATTGTACAGGCCGGTGGTGGAAAAGCCTGTCTAAACTTAGCCTTGGAGTCAAATACACAGAAAGGCCGTTTAGTTGCTACGCAAGCGCTAGCTAGATGTGCAATAAGCATTGACCCACGTGTCGCTTTTCCTGGACAACGTTCGCTCGAAACGATCCGTCCACTATTGCAACTTTTAAATCAGGAAGCATCAGCCTTGCAGACATTTGAAGGTCTACTTGCTCTAACCAATCTCGCCTCAATTGATGATCGGCATCGGTAAGCTTTAACTAGAATAATGTCAATAAACCTATCTCTGATCTTATTCGGCATTAAGTTTTTTTTAGTAATCCAACAAATTTTTAAACTATGACTGAATGAAAACTGCTGAATATTGTCTCAGTGGATCCTAGTCAGTAATATTGGTGACGTGATTGACAACCTTGGAGACACTAAATGGGTGAAGTCATTCCATTCATGAGAAGAATTAAGGATGATAACGTTGGTTTTTGAAACTTGCCGTTATAGACTGTGATAACATTCACGAGCTCCAGAGTAAGCTATAAAAATTTATAATTTTGAATTCGACCATTTTTTAATGTATTAGTAATTTATATTGGGAAAAGTAATGCAGTGAAGCATATTGCTGTCATTAATTAGGTTTATACAAAATAGTTAAAGAATTCAGTTTATTTTTTTACAGATTTCATTCTGACCACAAAACCTGGTACTTCGTAAATAAACTTTTAATAAGAAGATTAAAATAAGCTGGATTAAATACATTTTAAAAGATGTATGGTTTTTCGCAGTGCTGTCCTTCTTGTTGTGGATTTGACCGCATTTTTCTTGTGCGGGACAATTGATAGCACTCATAGGTCGGTAAAATCTTGAACTTCCTTCATCTTCAGATGATGTAATTTTTGGCCTCAATTGATGGGTTCTCTCTTGTCCCTTCTTCTTTAAGCCTTCAATTAGCTGATTGTCTGAAAATGACGTTGGATCAAGATTTTCCATTGTTACTGCAATATTGAATTCAAAATTTGTTGATCTTTCTATGCGTCCGGAACAGCAATTAAAATATAGATATCAGTGATAGGCGTGTTTATCAATACATTAAGTGTACTTATAGTTATTCAATAAATGTAACTTTAGTAAAATACACATGTTTATAGGTAGTTGTGTGCGCAGAGGGGGACAGGGATAAGTTTTTGTATACATTTGAGTATTAGAGACTAGGTATGAAGACCGGATATTAGGAAGACAATTAAAAAATACTTTTAGAATTAAAATAGGTATAAATATATCTGTCTTGAATGAGGATACCACATTTGTCACAAGTTGTGTTTTACTCCTGTGCGTATTGTGTCAACCCTGAAGATGAGACTGGAAATGAGGTCTCGAAATATTGGACAAAGAACAATGGAAAATCTTGATCCAACGTCATTTTCAGACAATCAGCTAATTGAAGGCTTAAAGAAGAAGGGACAAGTGAGAACCCATCAATTGAGGCCAAAAATTACATCATCTGAAGATGAAGGAAGTTCAAGATTTTACCGACCTATGAGTGCTATCAATTGTCCCGCACAAGAAAAATGCGGTCAAATCCACAGCTGGATTAAATGTAAACACAACAACGACCAGAAAGCGTGAAACGCATATGCAGACACACACACATCACAGACAAAGGTGGTTTTTATAATAATTGCACTTCAAGCAAAGCGGGTTTCCAAGTTTTTTTGCAAAGTAGACAATAAAACGGAGTTACGCGTCGCGGAAACAGTCAGTTGTAACATATTTGTATTTACTTAAAGTTCGCAATCTTGATTAAAAGAATTGTTGCCACCACCCGCGCAATCGTTGCTTGTTTGATTGTATTACCTATTTATATTTGGCAAAAGCAGCAAAAAGCTAATGTTCGTGACTGCATAGAAATTGTGCAGCCGACATTTCCAATCAAGTATGTATGCGAGACTACAAGAGGTTTGATCCTCGCTAGTCGTACTCTGATGATGATCATGGAAGGTCGAAACGCGTCAATGCGTGCGACTGGCGGTAATTTTGTTATGTTGTTCGACGTCTGGTTAAATACAATGCCTTTGGTGTTTACTTCTAGCTCGCAAACTTAATTTAAAGAATTGTTGCCACCACTCGTGCAATCATTGATTGTTTAGTTGTAACATAGTTTCTATTCAGCTAAATTACCCAAAGAATTTTGTACACGAATTGAATATGAGCTTTGAATTTTATGGCTGTATTTGCTTGTGTGTGTGTGTGTGTGTGTGTGTGTGTGTGTGTGTGTGTGCATGCAGGCGTTTTATTTTTCCTTGCCATTTTGTTTTGTATGCAGTTGATTCCACTTACTTCCTTATGTTGAAGTTATTTATTTTTCGTTGAAATTGTTTCCTAAAACTTATTCTAATAGATCTAAAATATGTTATTCTTTGGGTGAAACTACGTGTAATTCTTCAGGGTTTCTTCATATTTTCATCAAGAACTGTCTAAAATTTTGCCACGGCCAGTGCTCGAATCTAGGCTTGCTGGCCTCAGATAAGTGTGATTCTAATCACCACGCCAACCCGCTAGACACTACACACAAATTTTAACTGTGTTGTATCAACTTACATTATATTACTATAATGACTCAATGCGAAATTTGCTTCACAATTTACACAACTAATCTAGGAAAATATTATTGTTCGAGCTTACCTAAAACTATTGTCATAAATTACCATTTCCATATATCTACGCATTCACAAGAAACTAATGTGTCATTTCTATTAAACCGTCAACAAATGGTAAGTTTTGTTATACATTAAAAGGACTAACTGTTGTTTCTTATTTTAGCTTTAATGTGTTTTTTTTATTTTTCTCTGTATTACTATCTTATTTTAGTTTTTAGTTGAGTCGCTAAGTTTACTGTGAAAATTAACGATTTAGTGTTCATTTTTAACTAATACACAACTTTGAATGCAATGGTTATGCGGCAGTGAAGCATCAATTCCATCATTTTGATGTATTGCTGTGCTTTCTAATCCCTATGGGATAGAGATTTTGCAGTGTGAATTCTGTGGATGATTTCGTATTCTAACTGGTTACGAAGCCATACGTTTAATCTATTTCTTTGTACATTTTTAGATTGCGTTTTACCGAACTGCTGGCATTAAAATATATTTTTGTTAAATTTATGGTCTTAGTTATGTTGTTTCTTCATTAGTTGCCTTTTTGTTTCTACGGCTTAGATATTGTTATTAGTTACGTTCAAATGACGTTTAGAAAATGTGCCTAATCATCATTGACAGTCAATTGTACAAAAGAAAAAATCTGGCATATTTTACGTATTTAGGCACCGCATAATGGCGGAGAGTGGGTTGCGTCAAATCGACACTTGGCTATTTGACGAGCACGAAATGTTAAGGCGTGCCGCGGCCGAGTGCTACGTGAATATGGCGCGCTTTGAGCCGTTTATACTGGCCTGCGGTGGAACACGTGCAAACCACGACAAGGTCATAAAGGACGACGCAAATAAAGTCATTGAGCCGACTCCTGCGTTTGGCGAGAGCCTAGCACAAAAGGGTCAAGGCAGTGAACGTGTCAAACTGCTACTGCTCTACTGTATGGAACAGGAAGACTTAAAATTGGTATCGGCCTGCGCCGCATGTCTGGCAACTATGTCGCACAACCTAGGAATAGTTCGAAAAATTGTTGACGTTAGTTTTTACTTATATTTTTAATCTTTTTTTCCGCGCTCATTTCTCAAAATTGTAACTTGATTATTGTGACATGTTTACATTTAAATGTAAGCGATGAAGTGAAAACCGTGAAGAAACTGTATTTTCGACGTTGCTTTGCCTCAAAGCTGACTTGATCATAATGGTGTGTAAAGAGGCCTAGGTTGCCTCATTATTGTACTAATGAGTCAAGTATCTGATCGAGATCCTCCCGTTAAAAACTACTCTCCGTTATCAATTTTCCTCTTGATTTAAATCGTTATTTGTTTTTCCTTTTAAAATATCTTTTTTGTTCTTACATTTATTTATTTGTTTAAAAAATGATCTTTCTCATGCATATTTGGCAGTAAGGCATTAGCTAAGAAAAGACATTGATGTTGGTGATTATGAATATACATTGAAGTGGATATCAAAACGGGGCACTTTTTACTTTAAGGTTTTGTAACTACTAGCAGCACCAACTCTGCCACACTACAAACAATAGTCAGATATATATACCAACCTATTCTTTGCGATAGCCTTTCTTATAGATGGAACTGCATGGCATCCCTTTAGAACTGAGGTTTTAACTGGCTACCCTCCATCTATTATCATAGAACAGGCACTATACCACCTGATGAAGTTACATTAAATTGAGGTTTATTGGGATGATTTAGATTATATATATATATATATATATATATATATATATATATATATATACTGAAATATAAATTAAACATGGGTAAGGTAGCAAGATAAATTCGTTAAGCAGACAAGATTTAAAAATCTAGCCTTGTGATTAATGTAATGAGTGTTATTAGACTTGTGATGAATGTATTGTAAATGATATACAGAAACTTCATGCTGCGAAGACTGGATCGACCATCATTTACTGTGGTTAGTACTAATGATGTGGAAGCCTTTGGAGTGACGGGACTAATCATCACACAGCCATCACGAAGACGAACACGGCGCGTACTTGGAAATGAGGATCAATCGGATCATTGCGGAACCGAGAGTGCAAATCGACCACCCACGATGGAAAATTGTGAATACGTTAAATATGAACGCACTGCGCAACCATTGGCAAAACTTTCAACAGATAATTGCCTTTATTACCTTACGCAATATTTAATTTAAACTAACAATCCTGGTGGCTAGCTAAAACTTTAACATTAATTAATGCTAAAAAGGTTCAATCTTAAGGATAAGCTAACAAAAGAATAAGTTGGTGTATATTCCAATATTACTTGCAGTGTGTGGCGATTGTGATGCAGCTGGTGGTTTTAGGACTGCAGAGCTAATGTACTCCGGTGGCTGCAAATTCTGGTGTGTTTTTGACGAGTTTCCAATAAGGACGAAAACGGTCTGCTCGATCAATTGCTTCAGCTTCTTTATGCAATTATTAATTTATTTTGACACCATATATATATATATATATATATATATATATATATATATATATAATATGTCCATTGACTTCGAATATTAAAATTAATTTATTAATAATTCCGGGAAAATAATTTCATTATGATCGACATATATAAAGATATATATTCTTATTAAGATTGGGCAGGAGAAATAACCAGAAACCGGCCCAAACAAGAGATAGAAGTAAAACCGAGTCAGAGTAGTTGCTACTCGCATAATCAAATTAAAACCCAGGATGTACATAAATGAAAGATTTTAATGTTAAGTTTAGTAGTCTGGAAATAACTGGTCATTATTCACTTTGTTATTATCTTACGTCCTAATAATCGAAAGTAATGCACATGTCTATATTACAAAGTCAATGTTATATATATTATATATATATATATATATATATATATATATATATATATATATATATATATATGTGTGTGTGTGTGGTGTGTGTTTGTAAAAATATTTTTTTTATAATTAAAAATAATTTCATTTTGATGATGAGTTTTTCTGAAGTTAATTTTGGTTTTTTTACCTCTTTAATTCTGATTAATTGACTTAATGATTAGATTTATTGCCTGTTGACAACAGGGAGTTTGTAGTCTAACCTGTGAATTGAAGATTGTAGTTTTAAACATTTTTCTTATTACTTAAGAACAAGTGTTTTCTTCTTTTTTGTTTTTGCTATTCAGGTGACAAAATGGGATGGGATTGTCACTTCTTTGGTAGCGCACGACTCTTCGGCCATTCAACATCGTGGTACATTTTTGTTGAGAAACATTGTCGAAGTGGCTGTTGACGATGCACTTGCGCATCCAGAACGTGCCGAGGGCGGCCTAGCCAGCTTCATCGCTCAATCCAGCTTCCTAGAGGTTTTAATGGCGCTTACCAAGCAGAATGATCTTGGTCCTAATGAACAGGTTAGCTATTACTTCATGAACTTTTCAGAATTTTGATAAACACCACACATTTAGCTCATCGTTTAGTGCAGTGAGGCTAATGTAAGGTGAATGTACTAACGTAGATTTTTTTCTGTAGTGCTGGTTTGTGCGCTGTCAATTCACAATACTGACGATGTTATGATATTTATCAACATAGTGGGTATAGAACCTGCAGCTTCAAGCAAAGCGAAAGTTATGTGATGTGAGGTGAGGTATGTGCTGTTTCTCTCGAACCAGATGGTCATCATTTCGATTAATTACCTCAGAATTCCTGACTACTCATAATTACCGTCATCATTATTCACAGCAATACAAAAGCCCCTAGAAACTAACTTTTCACTGCTATACCGCAAGAAGAATAAAACAAAATAAAATAAATTTAAAAAATAATGTTAAAACTTATAATTTAGGCACACATATTTTTAGAGAGTGATTTATGAATGGAAGAACCTAGTTGCTAAAAGTATATTTATCTAGATAGCATACAGAAATGAGGCAAGCTAAACCTCTACCCAACACCATTATGGCGAAGTCAGATTTAAGGCGAGGCAACATCGGAAATAAAGCTTCCTTGTGGGTTTCACTGTGTCACGTTATAAACACAACCAAACTTCGCAGCTAACTCTGCCCAAATAAGGAAAGAAAGTTTCTATTAGAAATCTGCAACAAGATCGCCACTGAGCTTGACTCAGTGCCATGTCGAGCAGGGATTCCAATTACAAAATATGATGCGCACATGGACAGCATCCTGGCAGATGAATGGGTCCCATGCTACCCTATTAAGATATAATTGACTTTAACTGATTTTGCCATGTAAAATCTGCCCACCTTGTTTCTCACGCCAATCCGGCGCTGGTTTAAATAACAACGCTCTACTGGGCTATCGAATTGTGGGCATATGCAAAATGTGACCAAGCCAATGCAGTTGATGGAGCCTTATTTGTTTTTATAACGAGGAGCACTTATTGGCCGATCCAAGAGTACATATACGGATGTCAGCGTTGGTTATACGTTGTTGGTAAACTACATTTGATGTGCTTCTTAAACGACGCTGGTCTAGTACCTATAAGTTTCTAAAATCATCAACTATAAGGGGCCAAGTCTCACTAACATATAATGAGACTGGGCATACTGACGCATTGTAAAGAAAGCCTGTAAAGTAGAGTGATATTCTTTTGTTTCTCCATAAATGGCGAACGTTGAAGAAATCTATTCTAACTTTCGCGGTTGACAAGTTCACCTCGTCAGATATATTGCCAGTGCTATTGATAGAGCTGCCAGGGTATGAATACATGCCAACTAAGTCCAGAGCTTCACTTTGCAGCCGTGGAATTTGAGTGAGTGGTGGGTGATTTTATAAAAGTATCTCACATTTAGATGATGTGATGTCACGTTTTTAAAGACAAGCGACACATTGCATCGATGTAAACGTGCGAATCCGTATGAATCTTTATTCTACCAAACTTAATAAGTTAATGAGGGGCTATTGACACCTGTGGCGTTGCGGTCCATTATGTGACTACGTCACCGCCAATTCATTAAAACTAAGTGTTTCTATTTCCATCTTGTGATAGTTTCGATGGCTCTTCATCGTCAATTAAGCCGCCTGTCACATAATGCGGAGTAAGGAATTTCTGTCGTGTTATGGACGGAGATCAGCCATTGTTTATTTAGCGGCACGTCATAGATCTAAGTACGGTGGCGTGTCTCCGTCCATCTGCATGTTCTACGTAACTATTCCATGTGACAAGGTACGGCCTGTCGTGTCTAATATGGAGTTTGTCACGACTAGGTTAAAGTCATAAACCAGACTAGAAAGCCCGGTACTGTTGTACTGATATTTTTATCCAGGGTCTACCTTCTTACGACTCGATTTATCGAACAATCTTAACCTAGTTTGGCGTTTAAATCACCAGAAATCAGTTGCTTGTCCAAAATAATGTTTTTTGTCACAATGGTTGAGAAATGGTGTTTTAACCTTTACGACTTAGAAAACCAGATTGCCAAATCATAACTCAGCATAGACCATGAAGAGTTTGTAACTGTGCAGTTGAGTAAGGCTTTCGCTAGGCGTTAGCGACTATCATGAGGTAAGGCTCATGCACACCAAAGGTAAGCGGATATTTTTCCTTGAGTTTGAGCGGCACATAAATACGAGTAAAAGCTTCTAGTTGTTCAGCGTACCTATTTTAAATTGATCTACCCAGTAAATGAAGATAACATCGTCAATAGCTTCCCTTATTATCTCCGTAACTCGTATGTATGATTATGGTTTTTATCACTTGAACCATCGGAATAGAGAGACTCATTAGGCACTCATCGACCTCTGATTTAATGTTTTTAATTATTTCCGTCTTTATTTATTCCATTTACGTGATGATAGTTGTTCTCCAGAAACAAATAAAAGGTCTATATTTATTTTTTTGCTAATTTTAGGCTCACCAGAGGTAACTAATTTACGCGTAACCATCTTAAAAAATTCAGCACACCGATGCAGTGTAGAATCAATATTTGTTAAGTTTGTCATGGTTGTATATAGGCTATGAAAGAATACCAGGTCGCTCAGGATTAACTTTGATAAATTATGCGTGTTAGGTTTCTTCGTATTCTTTAGACGGCTTTCGAATTGCGGAAATCTTTGCAATATTTCCCGTTTTGAACGTTGGGAGACATTTTTTATTACTAGACGGCACGAAGGCGTTTTCTTGCACCTTAATAACCCAGAAATTTTAGGCCGATTGAAATCGTTGGCCTTAAGGTGGCAGACTATCTAAGAGCATAATGATTTTGAATATAAATCATCAATCTCTATAAAGAATTGGAGATCTTGTTTTATTTTATATTCCATAGAAAACCATATCAATTTCTACATATATACGCTTATAGATCAATGATCCGTATCGCAAAGAAGATTCATTTAAATAGGTATGATATTTAGTTTCGATTTATTCTATGAAATCACTTAATTTTCTGAATTTGTATGCACAGTTAAAAGAATCGTAAGATTCGATTAAGACTTCTATTGAGTAGTATGATAGTCATGGTTGTATGAAAGTGTTTTGGTGTATAAAATAAATAACTATAGCTTATTAAGTTATACGAGTTATGGCATGTACATAGGTAGTTTTGTACATGATTTTGTGTGTGTAAATGTGGAAACATTGTTTTATATAATTCATTAAGGTATCTATTGTGACCTGGCGCTTCCTATGGTCTATGCAGTCGCTTTCATTGATTCGCTGACAACGCGTGTACTACTGCTACCTTCAAATTTCATCTGAAGTTCTGTCCTATTACACAATTGAACGCTTGTTTTTCTTGTTGTGGATTTCTTGTTTCTGCCTTTTTCTCACTTGTGCAAGACTTATTTTTTGTGGCATCTGGAAAATATGACTTTTTTAATGATAATAAATTTATATTACTTTTTTTATGCATGTGTCCCCAATAATGATGGCACCTTTTGAATTGGTATTTGTATTTGTGCCAGCTGTTAGTCTGCTTTTAACGTCTGCACTGTTTTCTTTCCGATAAGTTTGAACGGCGAGGGCTTGTGGATATATAGCCGCGATATTTACTACAAGCGATTACGCGTTGTGTCACTGTGTATGGAGACACCTTGTTCTGCTGGTGATGATCTTACTGCTGATGCAATTATAGGTATTTGTCCTCGGGATAAATCGTTCATTACTGAAATTTTCATTTGCATAAATCTTTCGCCAGTTGAATTCTATATCATATGAGTGAAATTTCGATATATATATATATATATATATATATATATATATATATATATATATATATATATATATATATATGAGAATAATGTACCGTAATCCATGGAATAACATTTATGAATAAATCTGATTTCTGATTTAAATAAATTTTAAAAGATGAAATTCGTTGCGCAGTGCTGTCCTTCTTGTTGTGGATTTGACCGCATTTTTCTTGTGCGGGACAATTGATAGCACTCATAGGTCGATAAAATCTTGAATTTTCATCATTTTCAGGTGATGTAATTTTTGGCCTCAATTGATGGGTTCTCACTTGTCCCTTCTTCTTTAAGCCTTCAATTAGCTGATTGTCTGAAAATGACGTTGGAACAAGATTTTCCATTGTTCAATGAGTGTGTCGTATTTTGTGGCACATATGTTATTTTTGAAGGCCAACTCGCTGTTTTTCTTCCAGTCCAATTTGATTAACATTTGAATTACTTTCTGCAAGTTTAAGCAGGGGTTTAGTTTATTAATTACAATAGCTTCAAAAGTCAGAAGCATTTTATCCGATTTTGTTACTACTAAAAGCATGACGTTTGAGTAGTACATGTTCAAAAATTGCTGATTTTTGTGCATGAGCTGCACATAATAGTTTTTGAGGGAGATGCTGATTTATTCTAGTTTCGAGCCTCTTTTTTGATCTGGCGAAGTCTTGAGCGTTGCAGATACATTGAAATTTGTATACAGATAAAGGTTTGGACGTGATAGAGAGGCTACCTTTTACATTAGTTCGCATAAGTTTTGTTGTATTGAGCAAAACTCTCACCTATATTGATGGAAACTGTGCTTTAGTCTATCAAACTACTTTTTTTTGAAGATCTCAGCCGGAAGATAACATTCAAAGGGAACACTAAGCGTTATCCACTTGGGTATTCTGTTTTCCTCCAAAGTGGTCTCGATTTTTTTGCGTTGCCTCAAATTATATTCGATAAACCAGTCGGAATAGCCATTATTTCTCAACGTTTCGCGAAGCAGGTTTAGCTCTAATTCAATGTTCTTCGGTGAACAAATCCTGCGTATTCGTGTGCCCAAATTGATTATGAGGTTCCTTTTGTACGCCCTTGGTACACTACTGGAATAATGGATATACTGCCCAGTCCAGCTTGATTTCTTGTGAACCGACCTTGAGATGGTACCTTCTTCATCTCTCGTTATTCCTACATCTAGAAAAGATAAATATCCGTCTTGTTCTTCTTCTAGTGTAAACTTGATTGCTTGGTCTACCTTGTTTATGTGATGTAGCAGTGCATTTGTATCTTCATTCTTTTCAACGACCATGAAAGTATCGTCAACGTAGCGTACGTAAGTATGAGCTCCGTTGATAAATGATTTTAATTCAATTGTTTCTAGATAAAGTCTACGGACTATAGTCAAGCTATGTTACAATTTATTAACGACAAAACAAAAATTAAACGCGAAGAGGTACAACGCGATACTATAGCTAAATTAGACAATGCTATAACGAAGATTCTAAAAAGAATTATTCCGAAGGCCGAAGATAAACAACGCAACCGATATTATATGGGTTGCCCAAGATTCACAAAATGACCAGCAATGATAGTCTTCTTCCTTTTAGACCCATATTGTATATGGAGATTTCTCCGCAGCACGGGGCAGTCAGATCATTATTCTGGAATATAAAACCTATGATGAAAGGAAGAACGAAACACGTGGTACAAGATAACTTTCAATTTGTGGAAAAAATTCGCGAGATAGATTTAAAAGAGAGGCAAATGTTATCCCTAGCTATAAAATCCCTATTTACTAGTATTCCACTAAATAAAACTATACATATCCTGTGTGAATATTTAGAATCATTAATAGCTGAAACATTGAATTAGAGCTAAACCTGTTTCGCGAAACTTTGCGAAATGATGGCTATCCCGACTTGTCAACATAATTATCTGTATATAAATTTCAATGTACCTGCAACACTTAGTACATCGGCAGATCGAAAAATAGGCTCAAAACTATAATAAATCAGCATCTCCATCAAAAATAACTTAAAATGGGTGCTCGGTGAACGAAGACTATTTATATAACAATTAAGAACCTCGTTAGTATGCAAGTATGTATTAGGTGTTGCGAACCTAGTAACAAATTAGTTCAGTTGTGACCAGAAGGATAAACCAAAGGCAGCATGAACGGAAAGTATAATCTCATGCACATTCGTTTCGTGCTTACTGGCGACTCATCAGTAGGAGCCGGTATTACGCCCTTTAACCACTATATATTTGGTCGAAGAATGTGGAATAATAGGACGGTACAATCTCCTAGACGAATGTGTAAACCTGCAATAGTGAAGCTAACATCATATAAAGTCTACGACAATGCGACTTCAACGCTAACTCACACTATATAATATATATACCGAGTCTGTAAAGGATACTAACACTATGGCTATTGTGTTAGTAACCGATACCAACATTATTGTACCGAAAAGGAACATGGTACTAACACTATGGTTTCCGAGTCGATACATGATACCAACCTGATGGATATCAATTTATGCTAAAGTTCACCGAAATTGAGAATTACAACAATTTCTAAACACCTGTTACTCCAGTAAATCCATACCCTCTGGCCTTGATCGATATCAGTTATCACATTTCGCGGTAAGCATGACATCATTCAATTAAATATATTACAGTTAAATACTGTTTGTTGCGAAGAACTAATATATATGCAAGTATGTATTAGGTGTTGCGAACCTAGTAACAAATTAGTTCAGTTGTGACCAGAAGGATAAACCAAAGGCAGCATGAACGGAAAGTACCGTCCTATTATTCCACATTCTTCGACCAAATATATAGTGGTTAAAGGGCGTAATACCGGCTCCTACTGATGAGTCGCCAGTAAGCACGAAACGAATGTGCATGAGATTGTACTTTCCGTTCATGCTGCCTTTGGTTTATCCTTCTGGTCACAACTGAACTAATTTGTTACTAGGTTCGCAACACCTAATACATACTTGCCTGGTCCTTATTTGACCCTCATCAGGTATTTGTCAGAATTGCCGTGGCTCAGATTCGAAACAGGGGCATTTGCAACGGACTTGTAACTCATTCACTGCACCACTGAAGCCGCGCATTGCATTCAATTTTCAGTTATATATACCAGTTTATTATTTTTATTCTGTCCATTCTTTAGGTGGATCCTATTTAGCACTTCTTTCGACTTCAAATCCCAACTAACCTCTCCCGATTAGTCATAATAGATCAGTCACGTAGCAATGACGAATAAGATCCACTTATAGAGGCTTAAACATAAGTTGTTATGTAACTTAAAATTGCATGATATACGCGGCTTCGGTGGTGTAGTGGACGAGTTACAAGAATGAAGTAAATACCTCCTGGTTTGAATCCAGATCGCGGCATCGCTAATAAAGTCGAAACAGAACTACTTAATGAATTGCTATTGCTCTATTATGTAATATTTGTTTTATGTAGGCAAAATATATATTTAATCAGGTCCTTCCATCATATTTCTTATATATTCATGTTCTGAAATGTATACTTATTTGTTTGAAGGGTTAAATTCGTAGTTAATATTTGATTTGTATACAATTCTTATCGTAAAGCGAATCCATTATTTAGTGCGTATATCCGTCTTTATAGGAAAAAGACTTCGGCCTTTTTTAATTTCAACTATTTTACAATTCTATTACACCTTAAAGTGTTACATCCTTGAAGTATAATTATAGCTTTTGGCTTTTTCTTTTGGCTATGATACATGTAACTGTAAATTTCGCTATTATGTTTTGCATACCTTGTAACAAAGTAGTTAAAATAGGACCAGAAAAATATGCCATAGTTAGCGTGAACACAAAGTGCAATATCTTGTACATATGTGGTTTGTGCTTGCTGGCCACTCATCGGTAGGAACTGGCATTATGTCACAAATCCACTAAGTAGTCGACATTCTGGTACTCCCGTTGAGAAGAAAGTAAAATACAAAAACTTTTGCTTCTTATTATGATGAGTGGTTATTCAGAAATAGAATTATTAAATTCACTTTTATGTATAGTTCATTTTTAAAGGCTTCTTGTGTGTTTTAACATATCACTACTTTAACCTTATATTTCGATAAGTGTAGAAGATTAGCACAATTTTGATATTACAAAGCCAATAATAAAAAAGGCTCTTGCGCATGGTACTAAATGTCTCTTTTTACTAGACAAATTTTGTAACACCTTTGAAATCATTTTATGGTAATTCTTTAACAAATGGTTAAATTTATTCATAACAATCTAAAAGGAGACGTATTTGTAGCATCAATGCGCGTGAGGTATTGAATATTACTACACAATATGCTTTTTGTCATATAGAATGATTAATACAACAGTATTAGCCTCCTAACATACACTTATATCAAGTGTTGAGCTTACTTTAGAAAAAATATATTTGGAAGCGTAGACGTAACTCATGGACAGTACTGTCTTTATTGAGATGTATATGGAATTATGTTTATAAATCTTTCCGAATTATTAATCCGTTCTTTTTTACAAATAACGTATAGTCATATTGACAGAACATTTAAACAAATGAACAGAAACGCAGCTTCAACACTAATTGGGTTCCATACTAGCGTATTCCAATAAAGCAGAATTACTCAGGCCTCCAAACTAGACCAACTTCTCTATCAGATTCCGAAAGACTTTCATTCGTTCAAGTTTCTCTAAGTTATCGAGGATATGGTGCAGCATAACCAAGTGACTAATACTGCGAGAAACAGGTTGTGACCACGAGATTGCTTGCTAATATCTTCTGTGGTTCTAGCCATCCACCGCAGTTGCCCTGGTAACCTTGCAGACAGGATGACAAAGTTGCCTACCGCGACAGTAATTGGACTAGATATACCGATCGAGCAGGTCTTAATGATGCCTCCTATCCTTGATCTAAACCAAATAGATTGATTATATATATATATATATATATATATATATATATATATATATATATATATATAAACAAAGCTGTCAAATTAATTGTCTAGTATTTTTCCTTTTTCAATAGATCTGTTATTTGGATCTGCAAGAATTTGTGAACTTAACTTTAACTCTTTTGAAGAAAAACCGTTGTTACGCCAATTATTTATAGTCTTTTCCACAATATTCCACGACTTATTAAAACTTTTATTGTTAACATTATTGTTATAATCATATTTTATTAAAGTTTATATGTATATACATACAAATAATAAAGTGTTTAAGTTTATACTAAAATTTATCTAGGCAAATGTTAGAAAATAGGAGAATATTACAGTCAAGAGTTTTCTTAAAAGAACTAATATGTAATTGAACGGTGATTGATTGTCAGAGCGGTGATAAACCAAGGTTGCGAATTTGAGATAGACACCAATCCAATTATTTGTTAGTATAAACTAAGCATCACATAATGTAGAAAATTTAATTCGTCCAGTAGTCGGTTTCCTCCTTATGTGGAACAGTTAAGATACTTCACCGAATTTGTCGTGGACAGTACCTGAAGAGTTACACATAAGGACGAAACTAGTCCTTTGAATGTGTTGCTTTTCTGCATTATACGATGCTTAATTTATATTCACAAGTTTATCCATAACGGAATTGGTCTTCATATAAAGCACGCAACCTTGATTTGAATAAAACTATTATGTAGTTTGAATTAACTGGTATGATTGGTTTCACATATTCTTTATACGTTAAGCTTTTTATCCGCTGAAATTGCCTTAATTTTGCTAATTGATTAAAAGTGTACACTTGATAGATGGCCTCTATTATAATGATTTATTCATTGCAGCCCACTAAAGCCAGTCTATTGACCGCTCCACCAGAGCTTGCTTTGAAGGCCAAACAGTTAACTAACACAGCCAAAACTTTAGGCAAGGCTTCACCACAAACTGGCCGAGAGACAAGTTCACTAATGACCGCCCTTAAAGAGCAAGTCAACAAGGACAGGGCGAATGTTCGTGCCCTTGCGGAGGAGGCTCTGGAAAAACTGGTTGAGGCAGGGCTAATTAAGCGGACCGCTTTGGAGAATCGTCTTCTCACTGTGACTGAGACAGAGATGAAGCGTGGAAAACCTCAACGCGTACCAAAGAAGAAGAGTAAAGCCAAAACATCCGCACTTACCAAGGTGGGTTTGCCATTGAATGGAATTAATGAAGCAACGACAAATGATGCCGCCAATCAGCCGGCCGATGAAGATGCAGAAGTCTCAGATGAGGATGCCATTGGCAGCACCGGAGCAAAGACGTGGAAACAGTGGAAAATTACAAAAGAAAATGAGAATATGCCTCGAGTTGAGGAAATATTTGATTAGTATCAGTATAGAAATTACTTTTGGCGAAAACGAGGATTTAAAGAATTCGCTATTCTTGTTTGGTATTAATTTTCGTCCATGATCAAAACTAATATGTTTATATTTTAAAAGTTTTATTTTACGTCATTGGCTTTCATATTTTAATTGAAAATTAATAACACTTCTGTACGTATCAACTTTTATGCTTCTCATTTTTTGCTTACATTACTCTGTCGTAAAATATATACAAAATTTATACAGCCAATTTTGGGCGTTTGTGATTTAAGATTTACGCATATAAATATATGCACATACAATCATGAATCCATTCGTATGCATCCATAAGAATATGCATACATACTTACATGACTCCATACACACTTTAAAAAATTGCATACATACATTCATAATGTACTCCAATTCAGAAATGGGTATCCGAACGGAGATCTAAATAATCTACACAGAGAGATCTAAAATGCCTTCCGTATGACTAATAGACGAGACTTTAATTAGAATTCGCGAGTTCTCACAGGAGCAACTGAATGTCTAATTTTCATGTGATGTCGAAAATTATACCCTAGTACCCAGGACACTTTTAGAGACTTTGCTTTTATTTCTTTGAGAATTCGATCAATCATTTTGGTTGTCAATTCTTGAAGTGCGCATTTGTGTATATTATACAAAACAGCGAAATCCTCAACACAGAATGACACAAGGAAAATATCAAAATTTCATCATTTTCTTTAGACAATTAGGCTCTACCTGAGCCCAATGTGTTGATGACATATCTCAATTTATTTTTCTATAGCTGTAGATATGTATATTTAAGTAGGCGCGTGATTATGCTTATATATATATATATATATATATATATATATATATATATGCACGTACATATGTATATAAATGAATGTGTGTATGTGTGAATGTACATATGTATACATAAATGTGTGATATGTATTTATGTAAGTAAGTATGCATGTATGTATGTATTTATATATATGTATTCATGTATGTATGCATGTATGTATGTATGTATGTATGTATGTATGTATGTATGTATGTATGTATGTATGTATGTATGTATGTATGTATGTATGTATGTATGTATGTATGTATGTATGTATGTATGTATGTATGTATGTATGTATGTATGTATGTATGCTTGTATGTATGTATGTATGTATGTATGTATGTATGTATGTATGTATGTATGTATGTATGTATGTATGTATGTATGTATGTATGTATGTATGTATGTATGTATGTATGTATGTATGTATGTATGTATGTATGTATGTATGTATGTATGTATGTATGTATGTATGTATGTATGTATGTATGTATGTGCCAATTAATTTGATGATACTCTTCGATGCATGATAGTGAATATTGGCTGATCAACTTCATTTTAATGAAGTGAAGCAGCAAAAAGAAAAGGTCGTTCTGCATTAACTTTAATGTTTAAATTTGGATTTTCTTCCTCGGCACTGACGTACCTGTTCAGAGTTGATACTGTTCAATTAATGGGTAGCAATACAAAAGGTTATAAATGTATGCGAATTGACAGACCTTGGAGTTATTGAATTTTAAAGGCGATTAATCAAACAGAAACCTGTTAAATGTGAATTTTAGTGGGTATTTTGATAAATATTAAGATCGAAATTTTTTCTGCCGTCTTAGAGCCAAGAACTGTATACTATTTATAAATTTAAATGTGCATTTTATCAATTTTTTGACTGCCTAACATAATGTATTAGTATTGCTTTCATAGCTAGCGTGTGCATGATCGATTTTGGCTTCTATCAACGATGTCATTTTGTCTTTTCTCTTGAAATTTTAGTGCCTTTTTTCATTTTTATTCACGACGCACATAATAGAAAGGACTACATTATTCTAAAACTGATAAAAGGCTGTTAATTTGTTTTTTATCTTTACTTTGACTCTGTTATTTGTTTTTGGTTGTTTGACTTAATTCGTTTAAAGTCCAAGGAGCTAAATATTTTCATGTGCCTTATAAATGATTATTCGCTTCCAATTTTTGTTGAAAATCAGTGCATTTCAATATTTTAAATACTACACGAACAATAAAATTAAATTTTACTTTCTTCAATTCAAAGTCTATTTGGTATGTGTAATTCTAGTACCCTTATTAATGGAGAGGCTCCGGTCCTGTTAGCTAAAGAGAGCTCCATAGATGCCAAGTCTGTATCTGTCATAGTGTGTCTGTTGGAATCTGATGGAAAAATATTTCCTTCCACATCTTTGAGGCTTATACGTGCGACTCTCTGTACCATGTGTTCAGTGTCCTCAAATTCAAGATTAGCCTCCAATTTAATCTCAAGTAGGCATTTACTTAATCAATTAATAGGCAAAGGACTGTGCACACCGAATGTTTGATCTGGAAAGAAATTTTACACGAAAAACAGAATAATTATATTAACTCCTCCTGGACGATCCAACTATGTACAAATGAGAAAAGAAACTCGTTGTATTTGGAGTATATTATGTGGATGAAAAGTTGTAAAATTGATAATAGAAACAAAATGGCAGCTACACGTCGGCAGAGAGGCTCACGCAAGTCAGGCACAAAATACAGAAAGCTGAAATTACGCACAATACAACAGTGTAAATACTTGAATGGTTTTAAACAAAGAATGTTCTAGAATTTTAACGAATATTTTTAAATTGCTCTTCATTCCAATCAGCCGCGGTGATATAAATTTACCAATAAATTGTTACATACACCACCTTCTGCAGAAAGGCGTCTAGTAATATCTTTAATCCTAGTGCTGTGGCTGTCATTGAACCCTTCGGAACGAGTTGTGCATACTGCTACGACGTTGCGCATGGCTCATTTGCCTGTTGTACTACTGATTCGTCTGACGTTGATAGAGCGCGGTGAACTTGTTTTTCGTTTGAGCATGATTTCGATGCCATGAAAACGCGTCTTGTGGGTGCTATTGGTTTGAATTTAGCCTCGGCGAGAGTGGGTTGCACACAGCCTCGGCTGTGGGGCGATAGCCCTTCGGTCTCGCCATCAATCCAAATAATTTGGGGAATGCAACCATCCAAAGTCACACAATCCTCCATGCTATTTAATTGTATGATGACATTTTTGTCTGTCAACTTCTTGACTTTATACGGTCCTTTGTAAAATGGAGTCAGGCAGTTCTTCCTATTTTCATTCGCTACATACACATGCGATGCCGAACTCAAATTGGAGGACACAAAATCTGGTTTTCATTTTAATGGTCCTTGTTGAAGCTAAACGACACATATTACCTCTAAGTACTCTAACAAACTAATCTATGTAACTAGAAGCCCAATCAGGACTACTCGCAGTGTCTAGTAGAAAATCTCCAGGTAGACTTAATGGTTCTCCATATATCCATTCTGTGATTAAAGCTCCAAATTTTGCCCTGCATTTGTTGCGCATGATGTGCAATACAATAGGAAGATTGTGTACCCTTCTCGTAACAGTAGTACATCGCAACACAGCTTTCAATTCACGATCCAGCCTTTCTACCATCCCATTTTCTCGGGGATTGCACGCGCTAGTATGCAGTACAGTTATTCCCATGATATTGAGAGATCTTATGAAAAGCACCGATATAAATTGACTACCGCCATCACTACTGACCCTTACCGGCACTCTTTAACGCGACGACTAATTATGTAGGAACGTGAACAAGACTTCTTGCGCTGTCATATCCTTCAAAACTATCACTTCAAATTGACGACTAAAACGATCAACCATTGCAAGCAAATACTTATGACCGTTGACTTCGGGAATCTAGAAAATGTCTATATGTATATGCTTGGACCGTCCTGTTGGTATCCAAATAATCTGTATCTCGTTTCTGGTATGCCTCCAAACCTTACAGGTTTGGCACTTGGCACAGGCTCTTACCCAAGTGCGTAATTCTTTTGACATATTCGGCCATACAAATTTGTCAGTAATTAATCGAATGGTAGCTTTTACGGATGAATATCCAAAATCGTGTATTTGTTGAATTATTTTGACGCGTTATTTCAATGGAACATAGTCTGGTTGCCACTCAGGTGTTTGCCCGTATAATCAGGTCACTTAGCCAATATCAACGCGAAGGGATCCAAACCTAGCGCTTCCTCGATTTGCTTGACTAGAATGTCGGGAGAATAATAAGAATTCTTCATCGGACCTTGGCGTATCAGCTCGACGTCTGCTTCATTCGGTCTGATAAGTGCATCTGCTACATCATTCTCTTTACTAGAAATATGAGAGACAGTAAAGTCAAACACTGATAATCCGGTAATCTGGGAATTCACTCTGCGAAATTAATTAAATCTCGCGATTTTACCAAGTATACTTATCAACGGCTTCTGATCTTTCAATTACTTGAACAGATGACCTTCTAAGTAGTCCTCAAAATGTAACACAGTAGCATACACTGCAGGAAGCTTTTTACTAAAAGTGTCATACCGTTTTTTACGGTCGTGAAG
Organism: Eudiplozoon nipponicum; assembly: GCA_029291075.1. Lineage (NCBI taxonomy): Eukaryota > Metazoa > Platyhelminthes > Monogenea > Mazocraeidea > Diplozoidae > Eudiplozoon > Eudiplozoon nipponicum. Next base: position 45,324 of record JAQBSW010001419.1, on the reverse strand, counting down.
TTTTCGGCTGTAAACCTCGATTGCCCCTACTACACCATTGTCTTTCTGCTATAGCACTGCCCGTATTATAATATCCGAGGAATTTGTGACTAGTTCAAATGGCTTCTCCCAGTCTACAGGTGCTAAGGAGGTTATTTAACTCAGCATTTCCTTAACCCCAAGGAAATTTTCTCAGTCTTCCTGGCCCAAATTGATAGACCAGGACATTTTGGTCGCGTTCATCTAACTTGTGAGATAAAATTCCGGTTAGACCTGGAATGAAACGACGGTAATAGCTAATCATGCTCAAGAACTTACGCAGGTGGCGCACGGTCTGGGGCTCCGTTTCGTCCTTGATGGCTTGTATTTTATCTTACAAAGGTTTAATACCATCTTTGGAAAGTGTATGTCCAAGATATTTGACCGGCGAGCATCCAATTTTACACTTATTGGATTTGAACAGTAATCCATATTGTTCCAACCTGGTCATAATAGTTTCCAAATGTTTGCAGTCTTTCTCATGCAATAGACTGAAAATAAAGATATTGTACAAATAGATCCTTGCAAATGAACAATTCTAGAGGACTTCTTCAGCCTAACGCTAGAATGTCAGACAGGCATTTTTCAAACCAAAAAGGCATTCGAAGAAATTTATGCGATTCCCCTTCTGTTAATCTAACTACGATGAGTTGTATAGCAGTTTTCTCCATAGGTATCTGATAATACGCTTTCTGGAATCTAAAGTTGAATGAACCTCATATCACATACCTCAGAACAGCGTGCTCTGGTTAGGAAGAGGGTAAGAGTCACCTTTATTCACTGAGTTCCAACAAACACTCAATTAAAATTACCTGATCTGCGTTTTGACTAACGCAGCTTTCATTGTTCCAGTAATTTTCTTTTGGCAAAATATTTCGACCTACCTTACCGTAGGTCTTCATCAGTTGCATTTCACGAAAAAATGAAGCAAGCGCGTTATTTCCTCTAGTCATAATATTTATATACCTCAGACTGACCTTTCATTAGATATTCGCGTGTCACATGTGTGTGTGTGTGTGCATTTTCATAACCGTTGTTTTCATCTAACTAATTTAGACCAGAGTGGCTGAATAATAATTTATCAATTGCATGCGATAACTATTCGTTTTACACACTCAATGTAAATGACGTAACTGAGATGGGGAGACCCATAATTCAGAAACACTCGTCATAAAAACATGCCATGAGTGATAAAACCAGAAGTCCGAAAGACTAATGCACATGTTAAATTACAATTCAAACCACTAGGTTGTACTCAAAATAGACAAGTTAATAACAGTTATTGGCGCACGCCACGCATGTGCATGTGTATGTGTATGCATAACTAAAAAACTTGGTTAAATTATTTTTGATACACATGTACGTACATCTAAATGAAACTGCAGTCAATAGACATTAATTTACCCTTTGCACGCGTCAGACAAATTATTACTTATAAATATTGTATTATTAGAATAATTTCAATAGGTAGGGTGGGGGTGCAAAACAGAAAATTAGGGTTGAAATCACTAATTGTTTTAAAATCAAACGAATAGTTAGAGATGAAATTTTGAAGACTATATTCATAATAATTGATTATTCATTTCTTGAATAAAAGCCCACTAATTAGTCAATCTTAATCTGATGTTCTTAATCTTTTACTGGAGCTAGCTTCAGTTACCAATTCATGCAATCGTCTTTTCCTTCCATTAGCTAATGCAGTGTTCCAAATCGGACCTAAAGATTTTTCAACAGCTGTTTCATTCATAATATTATCTCTAGATTTAATTTCTATAGATTCCCTAATCAATCTCGTCACCCTATTACGACTACATATTGCTATGCGTTTGCATTCCTCCCAGTTGATAGTATGCCCAGTCTCCACTACATGACGAGCAAGATCTGATTTAGCAATATGTCCATACTTACACGCAGTTTTATGTTCACCTCTTCTTACTTTGATTGGGCGCATGGTCTCACCAACATACTTGAGACTACAATCATTGCATGGGATCTCATACACTCCTGAAGTGTCTAAGGGTTCAATCTTTTCTTTTTGGTTAGGGAGTATAGTGCCAAGTGTAAGGGGCTGTTTTAAAACGGTCCTTATATTGTATTTTAAAGCTAATGATTTCACTTTCCTACTTAATATAGAGTCCGGTAATACCATGACCTTCCGCTCTTCCTTCTCCTTATCCGCTTTTATGTATCTCAAACTAGGATTAAATTTCTTCACCACGTCCCTCATTGTTGCATCTATTAAATGAGGAGGGTAACCATTAGTCTTGAATATATCGCGTAGTCTACCTAATTCTAACTTCCTATGCTTTATATCTGTTAACTTGAGACTTCTTAATGTTAATGACTTTAAGATACCGACTTTCATACGATACGGGTGATTGGACTTGAAATTAAGAAGGATTCCTGAATAAGTATCCTTCCTATAAATATCTCTTCCCAATTTCTGACCATTTCTAATTAATTTGACATCCAAAAATGGTAATTCACCTGATAATTCCCTTTCTAAGGTAAATTGTAGTTCGCTCATTCGATTAGCTAAATTTAAGATATATTACTGATCTGGAACCATGGTGATAATGAATTGGTAAATTTCTTAAATTTAGCTAATCGAATGAGCGAACTAAAAGAAAATTAATGGAACAATGAAACTTGCGTTAGTCAAAACGCAGATCAGGTAATTTAAATTAATCCCGGTTCGAGACAACGAAGTTCCTTCAAACACTCCATTTTCCCGGATCAGGTTTGGGAACTACCACTATTGCGAAAGCTAGATTGAAATGTGACTTCTTTTAAAGTCCCTCTGCGCATATGGTGAAATTCGGCAACAGCTATCTGTTGCTTATATTATGCCAAATGTTTTGTCTTGGATGAACAAGGCAATTTAGCCACCAACTCTATTTGGTGCTCTACTCTTTTCTTCAATCAATTACATTTGGCACTAATAGGTTGAAAAACTGCAAGGTGTTTATTGATAATATCGGCAAATTCATCTGCGACTGTTGGATGGTCGAACGAACTGATCTAAATAACGAGGTTCCAGACGCAGTGTGTGTTCACGTCTCCCTGCCTTCTTCAATTGTCCTGGTTTTGGGATCTAATAACAGATGGAAATGGGTTAAGAAATCCATCCAAATGATATGGTCCTTGACGTTGGTTAGAAGAAAACTCCACTTAAAGAAGATTTCTATTTCAACGTTACCGACAGTTCTTTCATCCACATAACACCTATCGGACTACTATTGGCTGCCCATAGTTGATAATCAAATGTGGGGCAAAATGCGTCCAACATATCTGACATAACAATACTTACCTGAGCACTCGTGTCAATGATCAATTACAGATCGATGAATTCATCTCGAATGATGAATTTATTGCTGGAAAGCAAGGCAACATTTTCAAGATCTCCACTTAAGCAGAATCTAACCCTCTGGCTGACTGTCTCGGTACTATCTCGTCTTGTCAGATTCTTCGATCTCGCCTTTAGTATGTCTTCTATAAGCACATCAATGAGCCTTTGCAATGCAACCCACATACGGGGATTCTGTGCTTTTCCCAGAGAGGAATTTCTCTCAACCGGTTTGGTGCTGCTTTTCCATCTAGGTCCACCTAAACCCGGGTATAGTCGGCATTCTCATTGGCACTTACATCTCCGCGTGGCCCATCTAAACTGTGGAGCGACCGACTTCCTCGACGCTAAATTCTTTATCCTGATACGGAGGTTGCGATCTATACGTCGTCTTATCTTCAATTTGGCATATGATATACGAGACTTCTTTTCATAACTCGCGAATATTTACCTGTACAGTCAGGTGAGCTTCTGTGTTCGCCCTGATTTTCTGCATCATGACTAAGTCTGCTGCCACACCGTGAAGCTGTGGTTCTTGCAGTTTGTACACGCCATCCAACCCTCTGAGTTTTCTTGGCCAATCGACATTCATAGTCTAAAAGATATTTAATGTGGCTCTAAGCTTGGCCGGTATCTCAGCTGTACAAATAGAATTCACCCCATCTTGAGAAATATTCAGTATGGAAGCTATCGCACAAAGACGTTCATAAAATTCTGATGGAAGTTCACGCCCAATCTTTTCTAGGCGCAACAGTTCGCACATTTGTGCCAATCTTCCTGGATGATATCTCTTTTTAATTTCGGCGGTATTTATTCCACAATTTTATCTCAGAAACTGACCATGGTGGTCCTAAAATTCTTTTGGTAAATCCATCTATGCTGCAACAAATTGATCCACAGTGTCCACAATATGACAAACTTTAAATAGCGCTTGGGCATCTCCTACCCACTCTGAATGTTTTTCAGATTTATGCGGTGGCAGGCTTATAAAATATGGACTGGCGCGGTCGCCATATCTTGTAGAGGATCTGACTTTTTTAACTACCGAGAGCCCCGTAGATTTGTCTGTTGGAGTCTGATGGATTAATTTTCTATCGACATCTATCAGGATCATAACTGCGACTCTCTGTGCCGAGCTTTCAGTGTCCTCAAACTTAAGATTAATCTCCATAATAAGCATGCTGAACAAATATGTGCAAATGAAAAAAGAAACTAGTGGTATCAACAGTATATTGTGAGGATCAAAATTGTAAAATTGATAAGAGAAACAAGATGGCTGCTACGCGTCAATAGACAAACTCGCGCAACTCAGGCTCTAAATACGGAAAATTGAATTCACGCAAAATTAAACAGTATAAATAATCCCGAAAGCATTCAAACAAAGAATGTTCTCGAAATTGAACGAATATTTTCTTTTTAATAATATGCGTTTCAAGCAACCACTGTAGTTTCATTTTATCAATAATTAGTTACTTAATTTTTGTCGGAGGATTTATCATCCTTTACAATTAATATATAATTGAAATTGCTAGGAATGTACAAGTCTACTTTATGAAAATTCGGTTATTATATCCTGACTCTTGTTTTATTATGCTAGCATTCAGTATACGTTTGATATCTCAATCTCCAGCCGCTCTAATACACAATTGAGTCAAGTTAAGTCTCGCTAAAAAAAATTAATATTAGTCATCCAAACATTGACAAAATAAATAACTCAGTTGAAGAAAAAATGTAAGTTTTGTACGTTGTTTCAGTTTGTCTTAATCGGAATTATCCTGTGTCAAGTTTATCAAGATAAGACGCTAACAGAGAACACAAATTATTCAAGTATGTATTAGGTGTTGCGAACCTAGTAACAAATTAGTTCAATTGTGACCTGAAGGATAAACCAAAGGCAGCATGAACGAAAAGTATAATCTCATGCACATTCGCTTCGTGCTTACGGGCGACTCATCAGTAGGAGCCGGTATTACGCCCTTTAACCACTATATATTTTGGTCAAGAATGTGGGATAATAGACGGTACAAATCTTGACCAAAATATATAGTGGATTAAGAGGCGCTAATACCGGCTCCTATGATGAGTCGCCAGTAAGCACGAAACGAATGTGCATGAGATTATACTTTCCGTTCATGCTGCCTTTGGTTTATCCTTCTGGTCACAACTGAACTAATTTGTTACTAGGTTCGCAACACCTAATACATACTTGCATATATATTAGTTCTTCGCAACAAACAGTATTTAACTGTAATATATTGAATTGAATGATGTCATGCTTACCGCGAAATGTGATAACTGATATCGATCAAGGCCAGAGTGTATGGATTTACTGGAGTAACAGGTGTTCAGAAATTGTTGTAATTCTCAATTTCGGTGAACTTTAGCATAAATTGATATCCATCAGTTTGGTATCATGTACCGACTCGGAAACCATAGTGTTAGTACCATGTACCTTTTCGGTACAATAATGTTGGTATCGGTTACTAACACAATAGCCATAGTGTTAGTATCCTTTACAGACTCGGTATATATATTATATAGTGTGAGTTAGCGTTGAAGTCGCATTGTCGTTGACTTTAGATGATGTTAGCTTCACTATTACAGGTTTACACATTCGTCTAGGAGATTGTACCGTCCTATTATTCCACATTCTTCTACCAAATATATAGTGGTTAAAGGGCGTAATACCGGCTCCTACTGATGAGTCGCCAGTAAGCACGAAACGAATGTGCATGAGATTATACTTTCCGTTCATGCTGCCTTTGGTTTATCCTTCTGGTCACAACTGAACTAATTTGCTACTAGGTTCGCAAAACCTAATACATACTTGCATATATATTAGCTCTTCGCAACAAACAGTATTTAACAAAAATTATTGTGTTTAAATCACCTTCAATTGAAATGATATCTCAAACAATTATTTTCTATTTAACACAAAATGTTTGATATTGAATAGACTACTAGCGAATTATAAGTAACGTCATTTCTAACCTAAAAGATAAAGGCTGTTTAAAATCTGGTAATTAGTCATATGTTTTGTGGAATTCTGATTATTTTGTCATCATAATGGCATCTTTTGGTGTTGATATACACATGCCGTCCATCCTACACGAAGCAGCTCTCAGTTTGGTTCCGAAAATGTAGGAAGCCATAACATAACAGGTAAAACAAGCACGATCATTTGCGTATTGAAAGTAATCGCCCAATTTCGTACATACTGGATTTTAACGCACTTATTATGTTTAACGGACAGTATCCAATTTTAATCTAGCGAAAAGTTGTAATTATCAGCCATTGTAACGCACCTAGTGATATCTGGAGCTATGTGGTCGAGCTAATGTTTATGTTAAGAGATATTGGGATTAATCATGACTCTAATTAGAAATTAAATTTCGTGTTGAATTAAAAGTGTATAAAAGGTAAAATTGAAGCATATTAAATTTTATTTAATTATTAGTCGATAGTGAAAAATTGCAAACACAATCAATAAGCAATTACAAATAATTTGCTTGGTGGACGACTTCTCTAGGCAAGTTTACCGGATTTTATCACATTTAACGAAAATGCTTGCAGGATAATTTTGCTTCAGATACACAAAACCTTTATTATCCGATATGAATTTACTAAATACGTTTAAAATTTCACAGTAGTGTTTTCGCTCCATCTTTTCAGATGAATTCACTGGAGATATGAACAGATGAAAACAAAAGAGAAATTATCTTTGTGTAGATGAACAGCCCACGTTAAAATTATACAAAGTTATATATGTACATATTGGTCTAAAATGTTTAAAAAAGGGAAATGAATATAAGCGCAATTTAAATTGACTAATGTCATGATTACAGCGAAAAGTGATAATTGATATCGATCAAGGCCAGAGTGTATTGATTTGCTAGAGTAACAGGTGTTCAGATATAAATGTAATTCTCAATTTTGTTGAAATTGAGCATATCTTGAAATCCATTGTGTTGGTATGATATACCGACTCAGCATTTTAAGGACACCTTCAGTGCTTTTCAGTTATGAACAAATGAAAAACCAAAAAAACATAGACAAGACTGAAAACGTTGAGATCAGTTTAACAAGCTCGGACAAAGTCTGACAAATTAATTAGCTGGCGAAAATCGAATATGTTTATTTGACTTTACCTGTCATGTGGTAGTTCATTTTTACCAACGAATTATGGATGGATAATTGATCAATTTTTAATATAAGGGTTTTAGCACAACTTAAATATCGAAACATCTCATCTTGGAAGGCTGAAATAATTTTTCAAATCCTGATAAAGACATGTCAATGACCATAATAGCATTGAAACGATGAAGCATTGCACTGGGTATTCTCTTTTCGATGTAGGTAAATTACCAATTTTGTTGTTATACTGCGTCGCAGATACATAGATTTTTTATTAACACATTCTTAGATTATGTGCAATTTATACCTCCATTTATCCTACATTTTTTCAGCTTATTGAATTTAGTTATATGCTGTTTGTTGCAAAGATCCAATATATATGAAATTGTGAAATCGTTGTAGCGCACCTAGATACAAAAGAGTTCAAATAGGACCAGAAGGATAAACCAAAGTCAGCATGGACAAAAGGTATAATCTCATGTACACATGCCTTTCATGCTCACTGACGAATAATCAGTAAGAGTTGGAACTGCACCATATTACAACAACATATTTGGTCAATGAATGTGGGCCAACTGGACGGTGCAATCTCTTATACGAAAACGTATTCAAGTAGCAATGTATTCATATAAAGTCTTCGACAATGCGACTTCAAAGCCAACTCATTATAAATAGTAAATACCGAGCCTGAAAATGGTAGCATCACTGGAGTTGCTGAGTCGATACATGACACAAACTCAATGGATTTCAAGATATGATCAATTTCACCAAAATTGAGCATTACATTTATTTCTGAACACCTGTTACACCAGCAAATCCATACATCATCATCATCATCATCATCATTTCCAGCCACACAAAAGTCGAGTGACTAATGTTTCACTGCCATATAACCATAAGGAGTGAAAAAAAGTATATAAGTGAATTTAGATAAATTATTATTGAGATTTACGAGAGAGGGAGAGGGGTAGAGAGAGAAGGAAAACCTTGCTACTATGAGTAAATTTATCAGGATAACTCACAGAAATGAGGCAAACTAAACCTCTCCACAACACCATTATGGCCAAGTTAGCATTCGGGCAAGGCGACATCAGCAACACAGCTTCCTTGCGGATTTCACCGTATCACGTCATAAACAAACCGAACCTCGCAGCTAACTTTGCCCTACTAAGAAAAGAAAGTTACGAAGATGATTCTACTATACATCTGCAACAAGATCGCCACTGAGCTCGATTCGCTGCCATATCGCTAAGGGTTTCTAACCAAGAACTGTGATGTGAACGAGGACCCCATCCCGGCAGACGAGTGGATCCTATACTACCCAATTTGGATGTAAGTGACTTTAATTGTTTCTGCCATGTCAAAATCTGCCCACCTTGTTTCTTACGCCAATTTGGTGCTGGATGAGAGAAAAGAGCTCTATTGGGCAATCGGAATGAGGGCATACGCAAAACGTGACCGAGCCAACGAAGTTGATGGAGCCTTATTTGCTTTTCTAAAGACGAGCACTTATTGTCAGATCCAAAAATACGTCTACGGATGTCAACGTTAGTTATTCGTTGTTGGTAACCAACATGTGCTATACTTCTCAAACAACGATGATCGAATGCCTGTAAGCGTCTCAGATCATCAACTCTAAGAGGCCAAGTTTCACTAGCGTATAGTAAGACTGCGCGTACAGATGCATTGTAAACACGACCTTTAAGGCAAAGTGAAATATTCGCGTTTCTCCATAAATGACGAAGGTTCGAGAAAGCTACTCTAGCTTTCGCGATCCGTATTCTCACCTCGTCGGACATATTGCCTACGTTATTGATAGAGCTCCCAAGATATGTAAACCTGTCGACTATGTCAAGATCTTCATTCTGCAGTCGCAACGTTGGAGTGAGTGGTGGGTGATCCTGTAACAGTATCTTACATTTAGAGGGTGCGAATTTCATACCGAAAGACGGAACAACGTTTGCTAATCTATTTAAGGTGGTCTGGGCAGCATGCTGATTGTCGAATAATAGTACGATATCGTCCGCATAGTCAAGATCGACTAGTTTATCTCCCGGGAGAACTTCAACTCCAGCGTCCTGAATGTGTGAGAGAGTGTTGTTCATAATAGCATCGATTACAAAATTAAACAAAAATGGGGAAAGTGGACAACCTTGACGAACACCACTGCTGGTTGTAAAGTTATGCGTTAATTCGTTGTAAACCTTAACGCGACCAGAAGTATTTGTGTAGAGAGCTCGTATAATATTAACAAATTTAGTGGGCACACCGCTTTTCGTCTTATATTGCGACGGGTATTATTATGAGTCGAGCCAGGTGGAATTTGGCGCCTTATTTCGAATATCTCCATAGATTTTACAGAGAGCCAGTGATTATTTCTACGGGGGCCTGCTATGCCACATACAGTAGTACCTGCATTGTGCATAGTGGAACTTATCTTGGACCAAAGTATATTCGGATTTTCGCTATTCAGACCAGTTAGATTATTTTCATAGTTTTGTCGGATGGACGGTTGTTCGAGTTTGCCTACATCAATTTGGGGTTTATTCTTAATTATTTTCCCGGAAAATTTTAGAGCAAATCTACAACGGATAAGTGCATGGTCCGAGTCGACATAAGTGTTCCAAAAAGAGCGACAATCCTGGATGCAACCACGCCATCTATAACTAATTGCTACATGATCTATTTGAGTCCACCGTTGTCCGGGTGCTGGAGGACGCCATGTAGCACAACGTTTAACACTACGTCTGAAATTTGTACTACTTAAATATAGTCTATGTTCAGCGCAGCTATCCAAAAGCCGTTCACCATTATCATTGCGAGTCGAGCTTAGAGTGTATCTTCCACCTAAATGAAATTCTGTGTTGCTTAAGCGACCAACTTGAGCATTCATGTCACCCATAACCAGGACTATATCCGAACTTCGTGCTTTACTTAGTAAGGAGCTTAATTCGGAGTAAAAAGCGTCCTTGCTTTCTTCTGTGCTGCAATCGGTAGGAGCATATGCAGATACAACGAAGAGGCAACGATGATAACGGTTTTTTGCTTTGATTTTAGTAGATGTATTTAAACGTGCCGCACACAATCGACTATTTAAAGGGATCCATTCAATTAAGCAAGCTTCAGCTCGCGCGCTAAGGGCAATACCAACGCCCCATTTACCGGCTTGAGAGGACTCTGTGGAACCAGATGTTCGAAGCCAATAACGCGTAGATAGGGATGGTGCAACTAGTTCTGTAATACACGTAGGATCCTGTATTCTGGTTTCAGATACGCAACATATGTCGATTTCTAATTTATCCAACGTACGAGCAAGAGATTCTTGCTGTCCAAGTTGTTTTAATGTGCGCACATTAAATGCGCCTACGTTAAAACCTAACTTAGGTTTAATGAATGATCGTCTACAAGAACCATTTTCGATATTTGGCAACCTAGTATTGGGCTCAGTGTTATGATCTAAACCAACCATATTTATAGTATCTAAAAGAGAGTTATTGTAAGATTGAGAAGAGGAAGAGGAAGGAAAGGACGCAGAATCGTATATAGAGTTGGAGTTGTCTGCAGTAGCCTGTTTCCGCTTATCCACCCTGCACGGCTCAGCAGATAAGGCGACCGTTTTTAAACTGTGCGACGGCCGATGCAGTATGTAATTATTGTAAGTTGTAAATCCATACACTCTGGCCTTGATCGATGTCAGTTATCACTTTTCGCGGTAATCATGACATTATTTAATATAAATGTAGAGAGGTTAGGAACTGTTTATTGCGGAGAACTAATGTACATGCATTTGTGTATTAGGTATTTCGTACATAGTAACAAATTTGTTTAAATATGACCAGATGGATAAACCAAAGTTATTATTAACAAAAGATATAATCTCATGTACACATGCGTTTTAGGATTACTGGTGAGTATTCAGTAGGAGCTGGTACCGCAATATAACCATTATATGCTTGGCAATGATTACCACGAAAACTGATATGCAGTGCTTCATAAATGTTTAACAATTTTTAATTCCTAGCATTGTAATGAATTGAGAAGTTAGTTTTATTCACATGCTGCCTTGTTTGGACCATGTGATCAGTAATTACTGATTTAGCTGTTGGTGCTACTGCTATCTGGATTAACTTTTACAGGTAATTTGAAGCATCATTAACGCGTACACTGTTAAAGATTCTTTCAAATTAACAGAAGAATATATAAACAAGAACGTCGCCACTGCGACGGATTTCTCAATGGATATAACGCCGCTGTTTACAAACAGTCCATTAGCAATGACCACGATATCCACTAAGTGTAAAGGACAAGGTAATTTATAATGGCCGGTTCAGATAAAATTTAATTTCTGATAAATGTTGGGTACTTCCGGTCAGTTCAGTGGTATTGTTATGTAAAATTGTATAGCACTACTTTTAGCGGATGTATACTTGTATCATCTGAAAAATACGGCCTACAGTATATAGGTAAAAATTGGGTACTTTGTAGAAGATATAGACGATCTACTGTTTTTAGTTCCAGAAGCTATAATTTCTAGAAAACGTTTAGAACAAGCCAACTAATCCGATCCTGATATCAAATTTACTCTGAAGGAAGAAAAAAATACGGCTTGCTTTCATTTTTCAACATTCAACTGTTCCGAGAAACCAATGGCAGCTTGACATATTTGATACATTAGTGATCTACATTTACGGCACAATACATGCATTAGCCTGGCAGTGTCTCAAAATCTTGCAAAAGGTCCCTGGCAAATAAGCTAGCCTGCTGAATCAGAACGATATGTTCCGAGTCCAAGTTTGAGGAAGAATTGGAACATTTGAAGAAGAAATTGCCAATGAAGAACTATACGCATAAATTAACAGTTGTTTACACGAGACTTCGCCTGGTTAGCGTAACAGAAGACAATAAAAAATAGTTCTACCCAAAGCTACCTTTCCGAGGAGATCTTCCAACCTCCATAATGAATTGAAGAATAAAATGAATCTCGAGAACAAAATATTCCAAGTGTAACATTTAAATAAAAAAATGTAATGATTTTGAACGCTAAAGATCAAGCAACTGCTTGCTCCGAATCTTTCATTGTTCACAATTTTAAATGTATGTGCAGTAGCACATATTTTAGAAGAACAAAAATTAGGTAATCAATAGAATTCATCACCAACTGCCCCAAATGTTAATCCAGAGAGGAGTGGCATCATTTGCAAAATTATCAATTATCCATCATATAATCCATGCGGTGAATCAAGTGAAAGAAACTAATTCTTCATAAGTCTTCACCTAGCGAGGTCAGAAAAATGCATAAACAATTATGAAACATTGTATATCAAACAACAAAATACCTTATTATAATCAGGATTGCGATTTTGATATAAGCACCTGACCCATTAATTGCTTACATATGTCAGTATAAACTAAAAATTGTATACTGACATATGTAAGTAATTAATGGGTCATGTGCTTATATCAAGATCGCAACCTTGATTATAATAATTGTTATCACCACCCGCGCAACCAATTTTCGTTTAACAGAAATCCTTGCTGAATGTTCAAACGTTTCATCGGCGCAATCTAGCGATTGACATGCCGCGAATAAAAAAAGCAGCACGTATATGCAGTAACATATAAAAATTAATCTGTAGAAAGGTCACCGAATATATCAATAGCAACAAGGGAGGCAACAAAAAAGTCAGATGTACAAGAAACAGATGTGCTGCCAAGCAAAAGAAAGCTACGGGCTTGGCGAGGAACATAAGCTGCCGAATAGCTAGAAAACACGCACACCGCGGGCAATAAAGAACTAAAATAAACAAAAACATCAGAAACAAATGCACGAAGAAAAATTGTGTACAATTTTCTCACACTATATGCCTAGCCCATAGAGGCCACTAGCTGGCATTGAACGAATGACCATTTTTCATACTATTAGAAAATAAGTGACACAAAAGCACATATTTAGTAGCTCGCCAATACAAATATCTAACCAACCGCGCATGTGGCATATATAATACACTATTAACAAGCTTTCATTCATTCATTCGGGAAACCTTTTATACTCAACATAAATTTAAAATTTTTGTGTAGTTAAACTTAAAAGAAATTAAATTTTCAAGATATCAACAAGAGTATTCAAAAGTAAAATTTAACTTTATCTATTCAATGTGTGTGTGTGTGTGTGTGTGTGTGTATCTCCCTACTGATTAATTAATTATGAAATATTTCCTAGATTTTTTGTTTTGATTTTTTTATATCGGATTCATTAAATTTGTCATTTTATCATAGTATTTACTTGATTTTAAGATACCGCCTTAACTAAACAAGAATAAAAACAATGAACCGCCGTTAACATACCAAATAGTTATTTTTAAAGCGAGCCTGCGCCACTTTTATGTCATTATACCGTATTTGTAACACGCCGTTTTTGTCTGATGCAGTGTTTTTGATTTTATGATTATTCGAAACTTGTATAAATGCATGCACACATTTATCTTACATGCGTTTATTTGTAAAAAGGGAGCGCCTCGGATGTCGTTTAATCTTTCAAATTCGGTTGCCAAAGCGTTGTTTGTCGACCAAAAGTTTGCGAATGCCTGGTGTGTGCACACGTGAAATATTTCTAGGTGTAACTTTGGCTCAGTATATTGAGGGCAATATTGAAAGAAGCGCAGAACAAAGACGTTATAATTTCGCTTCCAATTTCACAGACCGTTAAATGGGTACATTATTAGTCGAAGAATATTGCAACCTTTTAGCATCCACTGTCATGATTTTTACTCTGCATATTTCGGTGATCAGTTCTGAAAACTCTTGTCTATGGCAAGCTCATCGTTAAGAAAAATTTGACAATTATTATGTCGAGGTTCGAACATTTTATTTCATATTTGCTGGTAATTCTGATAACCCTAACTCACATTTTACCAAGAAGATGTACTTGATTTGTGTTTGTGGGCTAGTATGTGTCTGCACGTGTACGCTCATCGAAGTGAAACTACAGTGATCTTATAGCAAATATTGACGATTCACTAGATAAGCGTACGCCATGCATACGTGTTTGGTTAGCACTGTGAAGTAATCAGTTGAACATAATAACTGTGCATGTACGCTTACATAAATGGAACAAAATAGTTGTCGTTAATTTCTCTGTGCACGCGTCAGACTTGTTGTTTTACACTTCGATGAAAATAGTATTTACGAACAAAAATATAAAGGTTTTGGGAAAGAATTATAAGAAATTTATGATTTCCAACACGTTCATTTATCCGTTTTCGTGAATGGCTATTGATAAAGGTAATAATACTGTGGCTACTACATTTATGTTAAAGAATGTGCTGTACGAGGTATATATAGTATCATAGCAAGGGAATAGTTGAAGCCATTACGTTTAGGACTCGTAATTTATAGAATCTACTAAGTCCTTATTAATTTTCTATTGCACAGTCAGCTGCATCAATTACACCCAATATTGGTATTTTTCATAGTTAAATGGGATTTATCCTTTCAAAGCGCAATCAATTTTCATGTTGTTATCGCAGTTGTCTATAGCGGGACAATTGATGGCACACAAAGTTTGGTAAAAACATTGAAAAGACAAGCTGTTCACCTGTAAATGTTAGGGAATCAAGAGTTTACCGACCTACGAATGCCATCAATTTTCATGCAATAGACTTTACATAGTTATTCATAGGATAAAGGTTTAGAATTTAAAAGATCACATAACTTGTGAGCTCTAACGGCATTTGAAACATAAATGAATCGAATCTGATAATGGATAGTGGATTTATTGCTGAAAAGCACTTATTATGTGAACTTACGTGCTGTGTTGTTTTAAACCAAATTTGTACGAAGACCATTTGTCTGGACAATTTCACTGTATAAAATGACGTACAGGTTTAGTTTGTTCTTCCGCTTAACAGTTTTTAAAGAAAAATAAAAAGTATTTAAAAAAAATCGTCTAATCATTTTTTTAAAATTTTGCAGTAAAAAATAATGAAAATAGACTAAAGTTTTTGGCGTGGTCTAAACTTGACTGGCATGTTTGATACTTAATATTTAGAATAAAGGAAAACAATATGCTGAGGGAAGATATGTTTATTTGGGTTGTTTCTTTCGATCTACAAAGCAAAAAGTAAAAATATCTGGTTTCTCAACCGCATGCACGAGGACATTCATATATATTTAAACTATTATTTTTCAAGTTATCTACAAATGTAATATGCTTATTCTATTGCAAATGAAATGTCACAACTAAATGTTGTACAATTTGCAATTCTTTCTAATGAAAGTAGTTCGATTCGAATTTCTGATTCCTTAAATATTTAAAATAAATCATTATTTTACTTAACTTTATTTTAACTAGTTCTAAACTAAGTACCTATAGTCTAAAAGATACACTTAAAACAGCATTAGACATTTCGCCGTTTAAATTAGCGAAAACTTTTGGTTAAGAAGAAGAAGACTAAAATTATCATATATTTTTACAGCAAAACATGCTAAAATAGGGGCAAAATCTTTTGGTTAATGCATCCGGCAATGCTATCGTGAAAGAGTCAAATTGGTTTTACATTATTTTAGATAAAGCAATTGAAAAAAAACATAAACTCAGTTGACCATCTTGACCTTAAATTACGTGTCTCTTATCAGAAGTGTCTTATTTAATGGCAACGACCTAATTTCAAATAGGAAAACAGATTTATTAAAATTTTATTTTAACGCCTTTTTGTGATGGTTTGACCAGGTCCGATGCTAATCTCAATAATGAAAATAATTTTGTGTGTCCTTTAAATCCGTGTTCCGATTAGAAATATTTCGGGACCCGCACGATAGACTATAACCTTGATTAATCATTTTAACTGCTGACTTTGTGCCTTGGCCTAACCTGAACCTAATATTAATTATCAGAAAAAAAATATTAAAATGAATACTTGTTTGGTTATTTCGTTAAATTGTACAATTTAACAATAATTGTTTGCGCGGGTGGTGGTAACAATTCTTTAAATAAAGTTTGCGAGCTTGAAGTAAACAACAATCCCATTTCGTTAAATAAACTTTTAATTTTCGGGGATAAATAATAAATGCAATTAAGTTTCAGTAAGGTGTAAATTAGGACACAACAATACGTATATGTACTTCATTGCCACTATAAACACTATTTATTTTTTTAAATATAAAGATATTTTCTGGATATTTTATTTTTTGAATAAATTATGATTTAATATGTTTTAACAGGATATAAATACATTATTTTTATTGATACGCTCCAAAATTTACATAAGACAGTTAAAAGAGTTCCTCAATTTGATAGGTTTTGTCCATATTGAGCACGTATGATATCCGCGACTGGGATTTGAATTCTAGAGCGTTTATTTCTAATTTGTACTATTAATTTTCTTCGCCACCGAAGCCGTAAATTGTAAATAATTTTCATCTATTAAACCGTGTTCTCTATATAGTTGGTATAAAACCAGAAACTTCGCGCGACTTCAGTGGAGTAGAGGTTGAGAACAATGACTGCAAAAAATGTACCCACGTTTCAATCCCACTGTGTAAATTCTAGCTACTACAGATCATGGTGAAATATAGATGAAACCGGTCTAGTAGAAAAATAGCATTTGCTATCTCATACAATGTTTATCTTATACCTAAAGAAATTAATATGAAGGATCAAAATCGAAAAATTACAATTAAATAGCAAAAAGAAATTCTTTTTGATTTAATAGTGCAATTCATTTCGAAAGTTTTAATTATATCAAGTAATTGTGCCAATTTCAATACTAAAAATGCCATTTGGTTTATTTCATGTGTAATAATTGGTTATTTTAATGTTATTTATTTATGCTTTAAATTAAATAGCTTGTTGCAATACTGCGTGTTGCATAATTACTTGATCTGTGTTGTGACTAACACAGAATTGTTTCTAATTCCTCTTTTCTGTTAATTCATTTCGGATACCTTCCGTGGTATCCTCCACTGTTCATCACGAGTATTAATATAATTTATTCAAATTTTATTTCTAATAACATTTTCTGGGGTTTTCTAATTAGTTGGACGTGCGTGGATATCGCTTCAAACCTAAATTTCCAAAAATCCATCATAGATCTTTCATTGAAAGTCAGATTCCATGTCACCTATATAAGTGATATTGATTTAAAGTAAAACGATATGATTTTATTATCTAAATGGTGTTTATATATATATATATATAAATCTATATTTATTTACCGATTTTAAAGATGAAATCAAATATTCTTTTAAGATTATCTGCATATAACATAAAAAAACATTTGCATAATTAAACAAGCATTGGTCGCGCGAGCGGTGATAAAAATTATTATAATCAAGTTTGCGATCTTGATATAAACACCTGACCCATTAAGTACTTACATTTGATATTTTCGACTACCAATTGTATACTATAGGAAAGGAAATTCATCCAGTATGCCGGTTTCGTCTTTATTGGGTACTCATAACGTACTGGCCGGTCTGCGGCGAATTCTGGCCAGTACGTTATGAGTTCCCAATAAGGATGAAACCGGTCTACTGAACGAATTGCTTTTTCTACACTATAACACTCTTAGTTTAAACTGCTAGATATATGTACTTAATGGTTCAGGTAATTATATCAAGTTCGAAACCTTGATTATAGTAAAAAAACATGATGATACAAACATAGCGTTGTTTCTTATATCTTTTGATATGCTGCTTATGAATTAATTCTACATACTGAACAATGATTTCATCCTTGTTGGGTAAAAAACAAACTGGTAGCCGAGATCAACAAACGTAATGGAACTCTGTCCTCAATCATTTTTAAAACACATATTTTGCTAGGTCGCATGACCTGTACACTATTTTCAATAATTTGTTTATACAAATTAGTGCTTTTGGTAGACAATATATAATATAACCATCAGATTTTTTCACCGACTAGTAAACAACCAATCTCATTACTTAGCATAGTACAAATTAAAAGAATTTGAAGAAAAGGAGCGGTTATCTTGTATTGTACTACATTGTGATACGTTACCTGATCTGCGTTTTGACTAACGTAGCTTTCATTGTTCCAGTAGTTTTCTTTTGATAAAATATTACGGCTAAACTTATCGATAGCCTTCATCAGTTGCAATTTACATCACAAGTTTAACAAACGAATCTAATGAAGCAAGCGTTGTTGTATTAGTTTGCACTTTCAACGAAACTGCGATTTAAACGTTCGAACTGTAAAGCTGGAGTATAGCATTTGAAATGGATCTCGTCGACGTTCACGGTAGCTATGAAATTTGATATACATTAATGTTTGGATATCTTTTCTACTACATCGCACATTTTACAAACTAATAATTGAACGCATTCCTTGACGGACGACGCAAAATCCATTTTTCTGGTCAAAATATCTAACTATTAACTATGTTCAAATTGAATGGATTCTGCTCGGGAAAATGCTCTTCAATTATTAAAAATTAGTTCATAATATTTATCATTTATCATCAGGATCGCCAGGTGATCCTGTCAAATATCAGCCATAAGTCCTTTTTTTGTTTGAGCGACTGGCTTCTTTGGAGTAATTGTCCACTATACTCTCCTGCTCGTGATGGTTTCGTTTTAGTCTTATAATTTAACACTATAACAATGTTCTTTCATCAGAAAGAGGCCTCGGACCTTACCTTACCACCATTTGGACAACAACAAAAAGAACCGAATGTCCACTAGCTCTGTCGTGATCTCCATGGCGTACTGGGTAGATGAGTACAATCTTTCATCAGTAATACTTTATAGGATTTGGCTAGAGCATAAAGTCAGTTGATGTACGCGCTCAGGATATCAGTAATTGACCATTGATAATGTGGTGGAGGGGCAATGGTGCGTCAGACGGACGTACTTGAACTCCGTAAATGCGGATGCTGACTATGTAACCAAGGGACAATAAACGACATAGACTAGTGAACTAAATCTAATTTCTCCAACCAGAAGTCAGGGGCATTTTTATACATGTATTCTAAAAATTTCTTTTGTCTTGTGGCGCCTTCATTACTATTGAGGAAAGCGATAAATCTGGGAAAGTAGATAATAACGTTTTTGCACCTTTGGTTACAAACCTTTAATTAAAATTAAGATTCTTGATCGGTGACTACGCTTCTCTAAACATTCGAGGGATTCCTCGACATTGATGCACTTCAAGGGTAGGAACCTCACTCCTCTTTTTCATTTATCAAAGCCACTGGCTACATATCCACCAAGTCTATGGGCAAAGATTGAATGAGTTCCATGGCATTGATTGCCATATGTGTTCTTGTTTCACCTTTTTGAAGTTTACGTCAATATGTAATGTCAAAAAATCGCGTTGTTTTTTAAAATAATTTTAAAGTAATGCCTCACAATTTATCACATTGAAATTTACAAGAAGATATCGCGATTATGCTTTGCATGTGAAATACCTTTAGTTAAATTACTAAATAAAATGTTATCACAGACTCTGAAATGAATGATCGTTTAATTGTATATATTCTTCAATTTATTTCCTTTGCATAAGAGCACATTTTACATAGTGAATTGACTTGGAAGCCGCATTGTCGAAGATTATACATGAAAATTACTTAATTACGGCTTGAATAGATACCCGTATAGGACATTTTACTGTCAACCTAGTCCACATTTCTTGTGCAAATATTCAGTGGTTATAGGGCAGAGTACCAGCTCCTACTGATGAGTAGCCAATAAGCGTGAAATATCTGTGTAAGTGAATTTGTAACTTCGTGAGTGCTAATTTTGATTTAATATTTTAGTTCTGTGTGAACTAATATGCTACTAGGTACCAGTACCATATAAACAATTGCTTATAAATTAATTCTTTGAAACTAACAATATATAATTTAATAACATTTCTTTAGGTAACTTAGTGTCTGTTCTATAATGACAAACTGGGGCTCCCTAGCCGGAACTTAAGGTTGAATTATATATGCCACGAAGGCTCTACCTGAAGGAAAGGCTAACTAAAAAGCTATATAAAGCTTAAAATTCGGTGCTGTGTGTCTCAGAATTGCAAAGTGAGTAAAGTCAGAAACTCTGAAGAAAATGTGTCCTAGTTCGATCCAAATCCGCGGCAAAAATAAGGACAGTACTTGAACAGTTCTTAATAAGTGTGCAAACGTTTTAATGTATGAATGGCCTTTTCTACTTTATGCAAAACTTAATTTATAATGACAGATGTATACATAAATGGATTAATGTTTAGATAAAGCTCGCAACCTTGAATTAAAATAATTATTATGACAAATCGTGCGATCAGTGATTGTTCAAATCGTTATCTTTTTATAAAATACCTATCTCAATCCTACTTGTTAGAAAATGTATGCTTTTCATATATAAAAACCAATTCGGCATTTATACTTGTATACAACGACTTAGAGAGAAAACAAAAGTTATTTTTTTGCAATAAGCTACTAGCTAGATATAAATTTAATGTTACCATCTTTAGCTTGATTAAATAATAATTTAATGAAGACCAATGCCAACAATCAAGACTAAAACATTATCATTTCATTAACAAACACACTACTCACAGCGCAGTTCACAGATTTTCATTAGCAATAGTACAAGCCCAAGGAACAAGGAGTACAATATAGGCAATAGCCATTTTAACAAATATCAAAATGTGCAAAATTTAATCAGCCGTATAACCGATGCACATGAAAAATGCAGGATCTTGCAACAAATAAACAACAAGGCAATGTTAATTAACTGTATCTTAACAAATATTAGAATTATCCTATTGTTGCACACCTCATCAATCGCCATTTTACTGTATCTGTCAACATAGGTATCTAATAGATCTCAACATATATTAATAAACAATTACGTTAAATACTACATTTATGCACACTAGTATTACAAACTTTCCTCAATTTAAAAATACTATTATCTAAATTAAAATTACTCTTTTTCTATTTCTTGTGTATTTAGCTTGACAGGATATTGCGACTGGTTTATAAACAGTATCTCGCCTCCTACTTCACCCGGAAGCTCACTCATAAATATTTCATTTAGCAAATTATGTGTAAAAGATTAAGCATGCATATACCAATTATAGACTTGGAATAATTTTTTAATGAATCTATCGCCGGTTGATGATCGTTTACGTTTTTCTGTAGGTATGTATTTTGCATGGAAATAGTTTTTTAAAAATCACCAAATTGTTTAAAAAAATTTTTTTGATGATATTTTGATTAAACCTGCTATTTGTGATCTGCGCGATTCTTAATCTTGATTTTACCAGAATACCAAGATCATCTCTCAAAACTAACGTAGTTTCTATTCTTTTAATCAAGTTTGCGAGCTAGAGATGAACACCAATCCAATTGTATTTATCCTGTCGTCGAACAACATAGCAAATCTACCACCAGTCACAATTAGTGATGCGTTTTGATCTTCCATGATTATCATCGGAGTACGACGGAAAACTGACTAGCGAGGATCAAACCGCAATGCCTATATATGGAAAGCAAAATTAGATATGCGGCCCTCACATCTAGTAGTCTCGCATAAATTGGACACGACTGGAAATGTCGGGAGCACACTTTCTATGCAGTCATGAACTTTAACATTTTGCAGCTTTCGCCACATGTATAAATAGGTAATACAATTAAACGATCTATGATTGCGCGAGTGATTGTAACAATTCTTTAAATAAAGTTTGCGAGGTTGAAGTAAACACCATTCCAACTGTATTTCAACAGCCGTCGAACAAAATAGCAAAACTACCGTCAATCACATATAGTGGCGCGTTTCGACCGTTCATGATCATCATCATGATCTAGTTGTTAAAATTCAGATTAATATTTATCAATGTAAACTATAGCTGCTGAATAGTTTGTATATGTGTATAACTGTAAAAAAATTATATGCATGAATACAATGTCATCTCTAATCATGCATGATAGGCAAGAACTACGGTGTCATCCAAATTAAAGACGAGAATTTTATATTTAGAATTCTTCTGTTTTTTCCTAGCCTTCCAATAAAATTAATATATATATATATATATATATATATATATATATATATATATATATATATGTATATATTGAGAAGTTATAAGTTTGTAAAGTCAAAAATATTCAGAGGGATTACAGTTACATACTGTTTGTTGCGAAGAACTAATATATATGCAAGTATGTATTAGGTTTTGCGAACCTAGTAACAAATTAGTTCAGTTGTGACCAGAAGAAGGGATAAACCAAAGGCAGCATGAACGGAAAGTATAATCTCATGCACATTCGTTTCGTGCTTACTGGCGACTCATCAGTAGGAGCCGGTATTACGCCCTTTAACCACTATATATTCGGTAGAAGAATGTGGTGTAAACCGGTACTCATCGATTTCAAAAAAGGTATCAGTTACTAACACAATAGCCATAGTGTTAGTATCCTTTACAGACTCGGTATATATATATTATATAGTGTGAGTTAGCATTGAAGTCGCATTGTCGTTGAATTTAGATTATGTTAGCTTCACTATTAAAGGTTTACACATTCGTCTAGGAGATTGTACCGTCCTATTATTCCACATTCTTCTACCGAATATATAGTGGTTAAAGGGCGTAATACCGGCTCCTACTGATGAGTCGCCAGTAAGCACGAAACGAATGTGCATGAGATTATACTTTCCGTTCATGCTGCCTTTGGTTTATCCTTCTGGTCACAACTGAACTAATTTGTTACTAGGTTCGCAAAACCTAATACATACTTGCATATATATTAGTTCTTCGCAACAAACAGTATGTAACTGTAATATATTGAATTGAATGATGTCATGCTTACCGCGAAATGTGATAACTGATATCGATGAAGGCCAGAGTGTATGGTTTAACTGGAGTAACAGGTGTTCGGAAATTGTTGTAATTCTCAATTTGGGTGAACTTTAGCATAAATTTATATCCATCAGGTTGGTATCATGTACCGACTCGGAAACCATAGTGTTAGTATCCGGTACTCATCGATTTCAAAAAAGGTATCAGTTACTAACACAATAGCCATAGTGTTAGTATCCTTTACAGACTCGGTATATATATATATATAGTGTGAGTTAGCATTGAAGTCGCATTGTCGTTGAATTTAGATTATGTTAGCTTCACTATTAAAGGTTTACACATTCGTCTAGGAGATTGTACCGTCCTATTATTCCACATTCTTCTACCGAATATATAGTGGTTAAAGGGCGTAATACCGGCTCCTACTGATGAGTCGCCAGTAAGCACGAAACGAATGTGCATGAGATTATACTTTCCGTTCATGCTGCCTTTGGTTTATCCTTCTGGTCACAACTGAACTAATTTGTTACTAGGTTCGCAAAACCTAATACATACTTGCATATTCAGAGGATGGCCAGCATAATCCATTCATAGAATCATGGAGCTTTACATATTAGCCAAATTTTCAGTATGTGATAGAACGGCGAGTATGTCGCTTATTGCTTGTGGCATATGCAGGAAACTTATATCTCAGAAAGGGTCAATATTTAGCTTTTAAACACGTAATATATTCTAGTGGTTAGTTTGCCTTTACCTTTCTTTTCCTATTGTAGAATTTATAAGCAGTATTTGTGTAATTAAAAATATCATCACGATACAAACTCATACAATTCATGTTGAAAAGTAAAGCTGTTCTATTTTAAGTAATTAATTACTGCTAATGTAATATTTCAGCTTTTTTGCATCTCTAGTGCAACATACGTAAGTCTTCAATAAATAGTTTAGTACTTAATTAATATCCATAAACTAGATATTTTCTTTATATTCGTATTAAGGTTCCTCAATGCAACATAAATTTTTGTTATCTTTGTTTCACATTCAGGCTAGCATTATTCACTGTGTTTCGTGGGCCTTGTTTTGTATTTTGAAGAGTAAAAATTTTTATTAATAGGTAACCTTATATTACTTTTTTATTGCTCCTATACGTACGAGATGTTCTCCGTTAGAGAATAGAAAGTAAAACTTACCTTTATTTTATCCATACCTGCGTTTTTCGTCACGACAAACAATTATGCGGCAACAGATATCGTGCAGAAAAGTCATATATTGAATTATATTTTTATAAATAATTTTAATCATCAAAATATGAGCGCAGACACAGGTCATAGAAATACTATTTTTGTTTAACAATCGCTTTGTCAAATGCAATAAATAAAATAATGTTCATGGCAATCGTATTTAAAATATGCATATAAAATCATAATGCAATTAAATGGTTAAACTTACTCGTATTTAATAAATTTAAAAAAATGTTTTAAGTTATCAAAATGTAGTGAATCTACGTTTTGTTCTGCAATGCTTCTACCGAGTAATAATGCGTGATTTAATCTCAAAACATGATGAGCTTGTTACTTCGATTGCCGTTGCGCAATGTTATCATCACATTTATATTATCAGCGCTTGTCATAATGAGAAATGATGTCCAGAATCTTAGTGAATCAGTTGACAATATTTGGACGATAAAAACTTTTAATGAATAGTAGACATTGATTTGAGGCCTTCATCCATCAAGGAGATATAATTTTAGTGCTTCTATAAATAATGCATATTCAAAGTATTCCAGAATAAAAAGTTCTATTCTGTTAATACAGGCTGTCAGGCGTGGAGAATATACATGTGATACATTATTAGATTTCAATATAATAAAACAAAATTTCTGCAAACTCTCATTCTGTGTATCAATAATAATTTGATCGAAACTGTTTGATAGCAGTTAATGAATGGCGACTAGATGCTTACAAATAAGTGTCTCTATTATCGGAAAACTGTTTTTTTGTACAAAATTCATCCAAAACATAGGTGCTAGTTAAAATATTTTGTCCACATTTGGCTCAAAGTTTTAGCATCTAAATACGTGGTAAATATTTGTACACAGCAAGGTAAATTTAAAGGTATGGGTTATGCGTACTTTGTCAAGAAACAAATAATTTACTTGATTATAATTAAGAAGGGCATGTAGACCATCAAAATCGTCAATCGTTTTATTCATATATTTGCCCTTATCATTTTAAACCTTAGAAAAATATAAATGGCCCATTACTTGGCATGCATTCTCTTAATATTTTACGATTCTGGATGAAAAACAATTGAAAGAGCTGTTTTTAAAAAAGTTTCATGTGTGCGTTGAATGAGCCATTAACTTGCCTTGATATCTCAACTGCTCCTGACCTGGTCGCTAAAACTTGCAGTAAACTGCTTGATAAAGATTGCCCTTCTTTATTATTACATTATAGTTTATGCATAAATATTCGTATAACAATTTGTGTGTCATTTTCATTTGACTTGAGAAACAAATCATAAAAAAGCAGCAGAAATTTATTATCTAATATGTTTCACAACACAGTTCAAAATGGCCATTTTTCGCCAGAAAAACAATCGAATTTTAATTTCTGATACTTTTTATAGTCAACTTTTGGAAACCAGAGAAAATAAAGATGGAATAAAAATATGAATTTCCACACAAAATACGAGTATTATGTGTTAGGTGTTGCGTAACTAATAACAGATTTATTTAGATATGACCAGAAGGATAAACCAAATTCTGCATGACCGGAAGTTTTAATCTCATGTGCACATTCGTTTCGAGCTTACAAGCGACCTATCGTTAGGAGCCGGTATTACTCACTATATCCAAGATATTTTTCGGTGAGAAATGTTGGACAAATGAACGGTAAAATCTTCTGTACGTATGTATATACGTGCAAAAATGGTGTTAACTTCATATGAAGTCTTCGACAATGCGACTTCAAAGCCAACTCACTAAATATAATATATATATATATATATATATATATATATATATATATATATATATATATATATATATATATCCTGAGTCTGTCAAGAAGGTACCGACACTATAGCTGTTTTGGCAGTACCTGATACAAACATGCTGACTTTGGTTTATCCATCTGGGCACATTTGAACTAATTTTTTACTAGGTGCGCTACATCAAGCATATACATATATTAGTTCTCCGCAACAAAGACCATCTAAAAAACCGGAAGCTACAAACGTGCATGCTAAGGTACGCGCACATACAAAAAACATTCACCAGTTAATATGAAGATCACGACGAGCTTCTTTTGTTTATTTAAATGAATATTAAGGAAGCTGCATAACACATCTCGACACTGTGCGCAATTCTTCTTTTCTTGTTACCTTGCTTAAAACACAGAAATCTGCTTGATTTCATTGTGTGGCTTTTATGAGCAATGAGTTCAGCTATTGCGGAATGAACCCTCATATGCCAGGCGTGTTTAGTATATATTTCTCTTATATTTGCTTCCACAATAATTCGCTATTTCTGCCTACATAGCGCACTGATCAAGTCTGAATTTTTTTAATAAATGAACAATATAGGAATGTTCGATTTCAGGGGACTTATGCTTTACATCTGTGCTAAGCATGAGTTTTTATTTATAAACAAGCAAAAATTTGTGTTAGACATGCTCGACGTCACACTTTGTTATTCCTTGAGACAATATTTCGGATGACACGTCTGCGTGTATAACAACACGTATCTTTCCTTGGTTGAGATCGGCTTTATTGATTTTTTGTCGTTTATTGGGCTTCAAAGAAGGTTTTGGGTTGCTCGTTTTCTGATAAAGTTGTTTTGCGCACTGCCAGTTCTTCTGAACAGATTTTCATTATTCTGAAAAATAAATTGCATAAGAAGTTCCTCTATGGGGAAATTGGGACAGCACTGCGTTAAAGTATATATGCTTTTGGTAAAATTTCCTTTTCTTCTGTCTCAAAAGCAATACGCCAAGGAAAGACAGCGCGATAATTATTTATTCTTTGCTGCGGAAACCAAATATATATTCAAATGTGTAAAAGATATTTCGTACGTAGTAACAAATTAATTTAAATAAGACCAGAAGGGTATATGATATTCAACAGGGACAAAAATATATACTCTCATGTACGAACGCGTTTCTTGCTTACTGGCGGCACATCAGTATGGGCCGAGTACAACGCACTTTATCCTCTATATATTTGGAGAAATTGAACGGTGTAATCGTATACAAGAATGTTTATCTAAGCAATAATGAATTTAACTTCACATAATGTATTCAACAAAGTGACAACAAAGCCAACTCATTATATATAGTACCAAGGTTATGAAGGATACTAACAAAACGGTTTTCGAGATACCGAGCGTGTAAAGGGTACCAAAAAATGGTTACTGAAAAATCCAACCTGTACTAGGTACCAATAAAATGGTATTTGAGATTGGCTAAATTTCACTAAAATTGAGAATGAAAACAAATAATTAGCACATGCTACTCAAGGAAATTCATACGCTGTGGCCTCGATTGATATCATTTATCAAATATCATGGTTATCATGACCTCATTCAAAAAAATGTTTCATAGTTGTATATTCCACTTTACGGAGAATAAAATGCTATTTTGTATATAGTATTACGTATCTAGCAAAATGTTGTTTAAATAGGACCAGAATGATATACAAAAGTCGGCAGGATAGTAGAGTAAATTCTCAAATTCATATGCGTGTCGTCCTTACCGACGACTTAATAGTGGAAACCACTCCTACGCCCTATACCCACTATGTACTTCATCAATGAATTTGAGACAATTAGATGGTACAATCTACTATACGAATTACTATACATGTAGTGGTGGAATTGTCTTCATATGTCTTCGAAAATTCGACTTTAATTCCAACTTCTTGTATATAGTATATACCGAGCCTGTAAAGGGTACCAAAACAATGTACAAAGTAACAACACAATAGTGTTTGAAAATCGACGATGTACCGGGTACCAACGCAGTGGTTTTCGAAACAATTTGTACAAAAAAATGATTTGGGTATGAGCTAACTGTTAACAAAATTGAGAATTACAAGTCACCCTGAACAGGTATTACTTAAAATATTCATAATCTCTGGTCATGACATAATCCAAGTAGATATAGAACTATGATATAGTATTAACTGAGTCAAACAAATATATCAATTTTTAAAATTATGTATTGTTTACTTAGTAGCAAACTAGGAAAATAGAACCAGAAGGATACACGAGGTGTCTCATATTTCTTGACAAAGTATATAGTGAATTTGGGGCGAAGTATCGACTCCTTCTAATGAATCATTAGTAGCCACAAAATATTTTTGTTCATTCAATTATACCTTTGGTTCATGCTCACATTGGCATATACTCCTGGTACATGTTTGAACTAACTCGATTCTAGGTAAGCAATTTGTAAAACAAAGTTTAAGATAATGTCTGGACTGAGGATTTTCACACTCGATATTAAACCGTATATAAAAGTCAACAGTGTCAAAATCTTTTATGTATATAAATTGTTTCGACACCTTTATTTACGATTATTAATGTGTCATCAACATAAGGTTATTTTTAAATAAATTGTTGTGGCTTTGATATATCCAGATAATACGTATAAATATCTGTTAATATACTTTCTAATAGTCCTCAGGTCACCACTACACCGACTTGCTTGAAATATTGACCATTGGAAGTTGCACAGGATTGTCTATAGGAAGATGTTGCATTAGGAATTTTACATTAGGATAAATTTTGCCTTCTACTTAGGGCTAATCTTCACGTTTCCAATGCGCGTTTTAAAGTAGGACACGAAAGATTTAAGTTTATAAAGATGGAGCAAACCTGAGGACACAAGAAATTGCGAAACTCCAACAATATTAGATTAATTAAGTCAGGAGGAGTCTCATGTATTGTTCTTCTGAATCTCAATGATTGGATTAAATAAATGAGCTGTTAACTATATGATGAACAGAAATTCAAACCGTGTCAATTTAAGAAATTACATATTGGAAACTACGGAGAGGTTAATATAGCGTGCAATAAAAAAGGCGTGTGAAGTAATTCAAGAAAGAATCGACGATGCGATATCGAATGAAATCGATTACATCACACCTCTTGCCAAACAAGCGAAACCAATTGGCGCATACTCGGTCAGAAGGTACGAAATGTCAAAGGTACACAAATTAGTTGATATGAGCAACTTGGCTGCCTTTAAGACCAACACTGCCAACGTTCAACGCTACACAGAATAAGCTGGCGAGAGTATTAAAAACAATTCCACAACCAGTGAAAATTTATATGTTAAACGATTGTATTCGCGATACATTTGACTTTGAAAATAGTGTAAAATTTCCAAGGTCAGGAATTAAAAAAAGATTTTATTCGATGCCAAGCATCTAATTACGCGTATCCCTGTTGACAAAACCATCGGTTTCTTCTGTACATTCATAGGTAGCACTCAACTGACATTCTCCTCATCTAGTTGTAGTCTAAAGTTCTCCTCAAAAAGTGCACGTTAGATGTTTAAATCATCTTAACTCAAGTCGATGGAATGGTGATGAGCAGTCCATTAGGAAATCTGCAAGCTGATGGCTAATTTTTTTATCCTGATATATAAAATCAACATCCACATACACAAAAGTACTGCCATACATACCTAACTTATGTTAATAAAATTTTCAGAATCATAAATAAAGTTGCCGAAACAAATGGCATGCTTAAAGATTTAAACAACGTGGACCATCATTTGCAATTTCTTAAGAGCACACAAGCCCGCAGTCTAGCGCACTGTCTTACCTTGATTTATTGCTATTTGGACAGGAATACGGCCGTTTAAAAATGAGAATTGTCGAAATATGACAGGAACTATACAGTATATCCATTACTGCAGCAATGTCCGAATTTCGCAAACGGGAAATTTGATTCGAAATTAATAAACAATAAAACAAACCGTTCTGAAGTATTTCAATGCCAAAAATGGTGATGCTATATACAACTGTATAGGAGACAGATACACGGAAACGTGTGTTGAAGCAAACATCAAGCATAAACAACGACAAAAAATCAATGAAGCCGTACCTAAAAAATAATAATATAAGTCAGTATATACTTTAAAAGGGACATACAATTGGATATATGTACACGAAAATTAAAATAACAGGGACTTGGATGGCTTATACATTACTGATGTCGTTTATACAAAATAAGGCCTGTTTAACAGAAATGAAAAGGACAAGCTTTTAAAATCAAACAATCCAAATTGTCAATTTAAAAAACAAGGTTGTGAGGTTTATATAAACATCAGTCCCATTATATATATATATATATATATATATATATATATAAATATATATATATATATATATATATATATATATATATATATAAATTGAAAGGCAAAACAATATAAAGATGTAAACATGTAGAGCGTGTGAAAAAAAGGAAACCGATCAATTGCGTGTGTCATCTCCAGTTTAAGCTCAATGTTTAAAAATGATTCTTCTGCTTGCATAAATTCACCAGAAATTTGTTTACCTTTAAAGATTCGTATTTGGCTAGCTCCCTTTTGTTATTGCATTTAGTAATTATTTTAAATGCTACGTCTGAAGAACATGTGTGATGTTTCAACGATGTGTTGCGCAATTGTAAATGTGTACTCACCATTTTATTTAATACAGGCGCTTAAGTTACAATTTTCTCTCATTCGAATAATTAACCGTCTGGTCGATCGGCCTACGTAAGTTGATCGACAACTTGCGCATGTATATTAGTAAAACATATTTGATATCGACATTAACGGCCGTTTCTCTTTGATTGCTGGTAACGGTAAGTGTGTTACCCTGGAAAACACTCGTAGGTCAGCTGCATTAAATGTGAGTGTTAATGCCGCTTCAACTTTTTTTTGTGCCATTAAGGAAACTGCAATTCCCTTAAATAGGATTTTCAGGTAGACATTTTCTTTTCCGCAATACAGACTCTCCAAGTTTATCTATTCCTATTTCAATTGCTACGTAAAGAGATGATCATTTTTAGATAATTGCGAAGAAAATATGAAAGAAGCGTCTCTTGTAGCTGATAAAATTTCTTTTTATTTTGCACATGGAAAGGGTACTAAGAATTTTATGAAGGCTCGCATTTCAAAAGTATATATATATATATATATATATATATATATATATATATATATATATGTAAATATGTGCGTGTTATAGTCTTATTCTAACCTTCTGGGATTTTCGTTGATAGCTCTGACGCTAAACGTTCAAAATATATATAAATGTATAAATTTTGAACGAAATTACTTTATTTGTCATAATTTTTGTGTGCAAGTGTTCCGTGAGATACAAAGTTTGGATGATAAGAGCGGGAATGAAGTTTTGAATCCTTGAGTGTCAGGCGATACGTTGGAAATACGATTTTACTATATGTTGTACCATGTGTCGATGGCCTCACAACGACAGTTACTATTGAAACCCGTTTATAAAATATGCATACTCATAGTTCAGTAGGTAAAGGAGCAGCAAAGCGTATTGCAGATTATCTTGTGCAAAACAGTTGCAAATAATATCATGCAATTAAACCTCTAAAACAAAAAGTTGCCTATTTAAATGCATTAAATATTTTAATCGAGTAAATAATATGCTTAAGGTATTGGAACATTGTCCGTGTCCAGCAGGAAATCAAATTTTGGTTCATTAATTTTCATTTAAAGTTGGTTTCATATTTTATAGTAAAACGCTTTCAAAAGTAATTATTCAAATAAAGACGCACTTAATCAGATTCAAATTGCCTCTTTTTCCAAAAAAAATCCATCAATTAAGCAAAATTTTCTTTCTTATTGTTTAACGCGTCAGAAATAGCAAGAAATAGTATAGATGTTCAACCCAGTGTGATACCACATAATTCAACAGCAGTAACTATAACTGACTGTGATGTAATACCTATGAAACACCCTTTTGTTGTTCCTTGTCTTTTTATGAAAATATTAATCTTATGATAATATGTCTTTAGATGCTGGGACCTATCACTATCTATCGGTGCATCACATTTTGCTTCTTTAATCTATTTATTTAGTAAGTGACATATTTTATGTGAATTAAATTTTTGAATTTTGGTCACGCTCATACCTAAGAAAGGGTGATTGACTGGCTACACTAACTTTATTACTAACGAGGTTAAATACTGTTTGTTGCGAAGAACTAATATATATACAAGTATGTATTAGGTGTTGCGAACCTAGTAGCAAATTAGTTCAGTTGTGACCAGAAGGATAAACCAAGGGCAGCATGAACGGAAAGTATAATCTCATGCAAATTCGTTTCGTGCTTACTGGCGACTCATCAGTAGGAGCCGGTATTACGCCCTTTAACCACTATATATTTGGTCGAAGAATGTGAATAATAGGACGGTACTTTCCGTTCATGCTGCCTTTGGTTTATCCTTCTGGTCACAACTGAACTAATTTGTTACTAGGTTCGCAAAACTTAATACATACTTGTATATATATATTAGTTCTTCGTAACAAACAGTATTTAACTGTAATATATTTAATTGAATGATGTCATGCTTACCGCGAAATGTGATAACTGATATCGATCAAGGCCAGAGGGTATGGATTTACTGGAGTAACAGGTGTTTAGAAATTGTTGTAATTCTCTATTTCGGTGAACTTTAGCATAAATTGATATCAATCAGGTTGGTATCATGTATCGACTCGGAAACCATAGTGTTAGAACCATGTTCCTTTTCGGTACAATAATGTTGGTATCGGTTACTAACACAATAGCCATAGTGTTAGTATCCTTTACAGACTCGGTATATATATTATATAGTGTGAGTTAGCATTGAAGTCGCATTGTCGTTGACTTTAGATTATGTTAGCTTCACTATTGCAGGTTTACACATTCGTCTAGGAGATTGTACCGTCCTATTATTCCACATTCTTCTACCAAATATATAGTGGTTAAAGGGCGTAATACCGGCTCCTACTGATGAGTCGCCAGTAAGCACGAAACGAATGTGCATGAGATTATACTTTCCGTTCATGCTGCCTTTGGTTTATCCTTCTGATCACAACTAAACTAATTTGTTACTAGGTTCGCAACACCTAATACATACTTGCGTACTAACGAGGTTCTTAATTGTTATATAAATAGTCTTCGTTCACCGAGCAATCTACCCACCAAGCAGTTTGTTGTCCACTGTTGCGTATTTTGACGTCAGTAGCCAGAACTGACAGACATATTCGAACAAGTGCTATACTGACTTGTACACACCAGTTTCATTGTTGCTCCTGGTGAACAGTAATCAGTGTTGTCAATTCAAAACTATAAACAGTTTTATATTACGGAGAGAAGGCCATTAGCTACTGGGGTATATCTCACGTCTTCCAGTGCATCACAGTTTGTTTATTTCATTTATTCATAAAATTTATTACATAATTAATGTTTTCCATAGGCTCAACTTATACTTTATAACTGGTTATCGTCTGTTGAAACTAACTCTACGAATAAATAAAATAAGAATCATTCAATCAGAGAATATAGTTGTTCATCTGTATCCACCACTATTTTCCTGAAAAAAAAACAGAACGAGATAAAAAGAAAATTTATTTCATGAGAAAATCTACATCAACTTATTAATTTTTAAATGAGTTTGCGATTAATTGTGTACAGAAATTTTGCAGTATAAACTAGGTATTGTATAGTGTGGAAAAGGCAATTCATCCAGTAGACCGGTTTTGTCCTTATTGGGAACTCATCACGTACTGTCAATAATTTGCCGCGGCCAGGGCTCGAATCTGGGCATATCTGCCTCAGAATCTGGTGCCCATAACACTGAGCCACCCTGCCGCACAATACACACAGCTTTCAATTATATACTAAGGTTTTTTGGTTAGCCTTTGCTTTAGGTAGAGACTATATAGCATCCCTTTTAGCCCTAAAGTTTCTTTTAACCAACCCCAATCTGTCATTGTAGAACATACAGCACGTTACATGGGGAAGTAATATTGAAATGAGCATTTACATAATTAAATGAACATTTGTTACGCGGACGTTGATAACAATTACATTTTAACCAACGCTGCGATCATGATATAATCAATTGACCCATTATGTACATACATGTGTCAGTGTAAACTAAGTATTGTATGGTGTGGAAAAGGCAATTCATCTAGTAGGTGGATTTCGTCCTTATTCTGAGCTCATTACGTGTTCTCCAGAATTTGCCGCGGAAAGGGCTGGAACCTGGGTACGCGATGAATAACCAATAAGGTCGAAACTGGTCTACTGGATGGACTCCTTTTCCACACTATACAATTCTTTTGAAATACGAGCTATAATAAAAGTAAATTCAATTCAATTCAATTAAATACAATTCTTAGTTTATAATGAAACATGTATGTACATAATTGGTCAGGTGTTTATATGAAGATCGCAACCATGATTCAAAAGTAATCGTTATCACTGCCCGCGCAACCAATGTTCATTTAGTTACATTTATTTATTATTAACTAGTTTTTCAGCTTGTGATAAATAGATTTTTTGCATGCATTAGGTTTAATGTGATATAGTTTTTTCCATTGAACGAGTTATCTTTTTTGTTGGAAAAGATTTTGTGGTCTCTCGTAAATAATTATTTTTTCATACGGAAAACTAAAATATATCAAAGGATGGTGTGTATAAATTAATCTATGAACTTGTATGTAAATAAGGAATCATGCAAAAATTGTTCTTTCATGGATCTAGTCTTTTACCAATTTTTATTTCTTTGCACATGCCAAATCAATAGGCAAAGCGTAGTTTTATCTTTGATCTTGCGTTATTTTAAAATATGCGACTTTAATTAATGAGTGACCTCCTATTAGACAATAAGCATTTCATGGTTAACGAATGCAATACAATCGTATCGTGTATGTACAATAATGCAAATAAAGGCCATAGTATCGAAATGAGGTAAACGAGAAATGTACAAATTTTATATAATGAAGATACATCACTTAAAAGTATGAACAGCGATAGATTTATACAAACGAATAAGCATTTTTGGAGGTTTCATTTAAGGTAAACATACAGAAATATTGTGGAAAAAATTTTTAAAACATAGGTGAGAAGAGAAATGTGCTTATTGGGCAAAATAAGATTAAGTTATGAGTGGAAATATGCTTGGACGTCAGTTTTGAAGAAAAAAAAATTAAAACTGACAACAGGCCAATTGAGCTGCATAATTGCATGCACTATATATATATAAATTTGTTGTCAAATTAAATTTCATTTAAAGCCAAATTCGGAAAGTTAATTTCAATAAAATTTGCAGGACCATTGCTAGGCTTATGTTGAAAATGTGAATCCCTTAAGCATAAGCAGTAACATATTCACATTTTACTGCAAAGTTGCAATGGGTAAACACATATGAGCTGCATTTTATTATCAAGCGGCGTTTCTATGAAGCTTACTTATTTACATCACGACCGAGGCTTCGATGCTTGGCCTCTTACACCAGTATCAAGGCCAACCATTTTAGAACAAATCCGTTTTGGAAGAAGCATTTGAGAAAAACGGTTAACAAGCTTTCAAATAAAGAGCGGACATCTGAAACAACACAGTTTGATAGGAATATTTAGTCAATATTATATTGCGCTATATCCAACAAGAAAAATTCAGTAAAATCCAAATTTTAACATTTACTCGTTTTAAAATAGCTATTCAAACAAATAATAGAGTCGATAATAACGTTAGGCCATCCTGAATCGTCAGATTGTTTATTACTATTGAGTCCAACCAAAGTCAGATTCCACATCGGCAAATTATTTTTCTGCTGGCATAAATATGGTTAGAATGAAATTTTCTTCACCGATTAATGGAGTGCTACTGATTTTTTCTGTTTTCGAATTAAATTACTGTCCTGGTGGCATGCCAGCTCAACTTACCTGTGAGATGAAGTTAATAAGTTTTTGAATTGGTAATTTGTACTCACCATTTTGGTTAAAACATGCCATTAACTTAAAATAATTCTTATCGTAACTCATTTTCCGTTCAGTCAATAGGTGGACCTAACAGAATCAGAAAATGACATATGCATTTAAAAAAATTATATATATATGTATTCGATATTAAGGCCTGCTTTAACCCAACAATTTTCTAATGTGTGTTTATGCTCAATTATTTCCTTACTGCTTTCTGTGAATCAAATGAAATTCGTACAATATAGGTAATGCGAAATTTATATCTTAAATGATAATAATTTAAATCTGTATTTATTCTTTTATCTACTCCCTAAAATTATGGAATAACGTTAAAAAGAAATTTTTTCCAATTCCGCGTTTTGCGTACGCGGGTTGTAGCTTTGCAGCAACAGTTTCACAAGATCCGATTGATCACAGTTTCTATTTCCTTTTTGTCTTCGATCGGGCTGAGTTTGTATTCGTCTCAATGGAAACGCGATTCTAGCACATCTTTGCTTACTGGCAACGTTTCGGAACAGAAATCCCCATTCCATCATCAGGCCAATAATCACACATATACACAGCACTATACTCACAATAGCAGATTTAAGCAAATTTGGAAAACCGCGTTCCGAAACCGTTCGTTTTAGATATTGTTTTAACTCACCAATGGTTACCACATTTGCCTAAATCTGCTACTGTGAGTAATGTGCTGTGTGTATATATGCGATTATTGGCCTGATGCTGGAATAGGGATTTTCAATCCGAAACGTTGCCAGTAAACAAAAAATGTGATAGAATCGTATTTCCATTGGAACGAATACAAACTCAGCCCGACCGGAAGACAAAAAGGAAGCGGAAATTCTGATCAATCGGATGTTTGTGAAACTGTTGGTGCAAATCTACAACCCGCGTACGCAAAACGCGGCACTGGAAAATATGATGCTGGCACTCCGCAATCAAAGTTCAAAAGAAATTCCCTGACGTGGGTTTGCTATCGGCGTGGCCTATAAGTTAGCTCAAACTGTAGGCGTGCTTCAACAACAAATTTAAACAGAAACTATTGATTACATATTCCCATTAGAAGCATGTTAATGTCGCGAATACCGATTTTGCTTACATTCTAAATGCAATAAAGATAATCGATAATCTGCCATTAAAAAAATCAATATTCAGCTAAAAAGATAGCTCAGTTTATAAAACATATTTAATTTTTTAATATTAAAAACCAACGCCCGACAACGATATGGAATTTAATCTGTGTTAAATAGAAAATAGT
Organism: Eudiplozoon nipponicum; assembly: GCA_029291075.1. NCBI lineage: Eukaryota > Metazoa > Platyhelminthes > Monogenea > Mazocraeidea > Diplozoidae > Eudiplozoon > Eudiplozoon nipponicum. The sequence goes on along the minus strand of JAQBSW010001419.1, from coordinate 7,777 downwards.
TGAAACGGAATGTTCAAATAAATGTATTCAAAATCAGTCATTTAAGTAACTTTATGCTAGCAGTAGCTACATATTTGAAAAAATTCAATTTAACGCTATCTACTAGTAGACTAAATAAAGATTAGTTTTATGCTTCTGGTATTGCACGCAGTTAATTTACCAATAAAACTGGCATTAGAAATAGTGTCAAAGTTAGAGTGATTTTTGTTCATCATAACTTCTAAATGGTTAATTTGGCATTTTTTATTTCGGTTAAATAATATACACACTTCCAATGAAATGAGACTTAATTGGCTATCGCAGTATTGTATTATATATATATATATATATATATATATATATATATATATATATATATATATATATATTGTTGTTGTTGACAAAATGCATACAAGCAAACTTTTGACGGATTATTTTGTTGATGAATCAAAATTTCTTTCAAACTGACTTTGGTACATTCTAAATGTCAAAATTTTATTAATTTGTTAATACTTAAGCAATACCTAATACATTATTGCATATGTACTAGCTCTCCGCAACAAAATATATTAATATAATGTAATATAAAGTTTGATATCACTTATCAACGGGTTTCCGTAATTCAATTTCTTTACAAGTTAAAGGTGAAAAATGGATATTTACTCGAAAAAACTGTTATAAGCATATCCCTGTTGTTAATTAAATTTAAAAGTAAGAGTATTGTACAATACATTCCATTCAACCCTCAGATAACTTCCGACTGCACAAATAGTTTAATTCGATGCGAGCATTTTGTAAATTAAACATGAATAAGAGAAATAACTGCGACGAATAATTTTTTAAATGTCAGCTATCCTCAGCGATTACAAATAACTTCGTACCCTACTTTGATATCTGCAAAAGTCTCGAAGACTTCAAATTCACAATTGAATAATTATTATCAAATATTCTAATTATGCATAGCTAAAACCTCTTCAAATAATTGAGCTTTGAGGCGTGGGCTAATTAATTAGTTATATGTTTGATTTAGGAATACGAAATCGAGCACTGCAACATAAACTCAGGTAGATGGATGGTAAACTAAATATGTGCTGAACAGCTCAATAATACGGAGGTGTATTGATAAGGGAATTTCGGCACACGTCTCGGTTTTCAACAGAAATTTAAAATCCAAATGATTAAGACACATTACCACATGGTTAAACGAAGGTTCTTCTCGTAACACAAATCATAATTTGCACAGAAAATCAATCAAGTGAAAGATAAATAAATGTCTGGTAAATAATTAAGCAGCACTCACAGTTTTCATGTGACATACTGATAATTAAGTGGTAATTAAATTGTGATACAACAGTGAAGTTAATACCGTAGGCTAGTGAAACGTAGCTTGATATTGGAGAGAAATAATATGACGATGAGTAATGTTTAAAAAAATCATTCAGACTATTGACATACTAAACCGAGTCAATTAATAAAAAACTTTGTTCATAAAACATGTAATTTAGTTAGACCTATAAAATTCGATATGTTTTCACCGTTTTGTTTAAAATGTGTCCTTAACTTGAAGTGCTTCTTAACCCAAGTAATTGTCGTTCAGGCCGACCTAAAATAATTGGAAATTTACATACGCATTTGAATGAATAATACTTGAATTCGATATTAACAGTTTCTCTAGTTACATCATTTTCAAATTTACAATAATTGATTGCGCGGGTGGTGGTAACAATTATTTAAATCAAGTTTGCGAGCTTAGAATATCTCTATTGGCTTAATTGAATAAACAACAACATAATAATATTGCCGCACGGTAATTGAGCTGCAGCTGATTTTCCGATGATCATCATCAGATGATTTAAACTGACTATCGAGGATCAATATTCGCGTGGCTTGATCCTCGCTAGTCAGTTTACCGTTGTACTCTGATGATGATCATGGAAGGTCGAAACGCGTCAGTGCGTTGCGGCTGGCGGTAGTTTTGTTATGTTGTTTGACGACTGGTTAAGTACAATGGGATTGGTGTTTACTTCAAGCTCGCAAACTTGATTCAAATAATCTTTTTCAAATGTTTGTTTTTGCGTAATTATTTGCGCGCTGGTTTTTACGTTCTAAACAACTTCTCTGCAATTTTATTTCTATGAAGTTTATATTTTATGCTATCGGCGCGGCGTATAAGTGAGCTAGTTTGACGCGTGCTGCAGGTAAAATTCAACATGTTAACAATTACGAGTTTGCTTACGATATTGTATCTTATACGTTCCGCATTACTTGTAGGCGTCATTTAAATTAAACAACTTGATTTTTTGAATATTTCTGAGGATGTTGTAATATTTCGATAAGTTTAGTGGTCTAATACTCTAGTTTCCTTCCTTTTGATGATTAAATGCTGAAAATGCGTGCTTGCCTCAATATAGTTATTAAGCAGCTGTTTTTGCTTAAATCTTCCCATTCTAGGCATGATAGAAACGCGAATAAAATTTCTGCTCAAACATTAATCGAGCCAAATATCATGAATAAGTAGCCATTTGATAAAAATCAATACCCAACTACGAAGATAACTCACTAAATTAAAGTAGTATAATTTTTCATATTTATTGACCAAAATCCGAATAAGATGTAGAATTCAGTGCATTTTAAATTACATAGTAGTTGCAATGGCATACTCTTTTAAATTTTCTCAAAACCGGGCCTTCATATAGCTTCATGCAGACTGCAACAATAAATGACAAAAAAATTAATGTAACGATATCATCCACTAGACTAAATAAAGATCAGTTTTATGCTTTTAATTTGCAAGCAGGTTAACACAAACACACACAAGTAGAATTTACCAATGAAACTGAAATAGAAATAGTGGAAAAGTTAGAGTGAGTTTTGGTCATAATAATTTCAAAATGGTTAATTTGAAATCTTTTACTTCGTGTAAATAATGAATACACTCCTAAAGCGTAGAGTCTTAATTGGGTCTCGTAATATCGGTGCAATGTATTTTGGCGTTGTCAAATCGCATGTAAGAAAAAGTTTGACGGTTAATTTCGCTGAGGATTCAATCTTCTGCCTATGCAGATTTTCGTATATTACTCTGGTCTTAAATTAAATAAATTGTGACTAGGTTCGCAATACCTAATTCACAATTGTATATATAGTTGCTCTCCGAAACAAGGTAAATATTAATATTATGCAAATATTGAGTTTCATATAACTTATTAACAAATTATTGCAAGTTAGTTTATTTGCCTAGTTGCAGATGTGAAATGAAAAATTGCTCGTTAAAAACAGTTATAAGTACATCCCTGTTTTATTATCAAATTTGAATCTAAAATTAATGTATAATGCATTCTATTTCACACTTCATAAACAATCCGTGTGCACAACTAGTTTAAATATGTGTAAGAATATCGTAAATTAAGCATGAATTAGAATAACAACTGCGACAACGAACTTTTCAAATGCTAGCTAATCACAACAATTCAAATTACCCTCAAATCATTCTTTAATAGATAATGAAGTCTCTAAAACGTCACATTTTCATCCGGATAATTATCATAAAATATTTCAATTATGCATAGCTAAAATCACTTCAACTTGGTGAGCTTTGAGGTAGGCAAAGTAATTAGTTCGATATTCGATTTATGAATTAAAAAACCTAGCACTGAAGCATCAACTCAAGTGTTCTGATTGTTAGCTAATTTTGTGCTTAACAAGTCAATAATATGGAGGTGTATTTGAAAAGGAATTTTGGTACACACGTCGGTTTTCATCGGAAAGTTAAATTACCAAACTCTGGAACGAGTGTTGAGAATGCTTAAGACACATTACCGCATTGTTAAATGAAGGCTGATATTGTAATGTGAATCACATTTTGCATACGAAATTCACTCAAAGTCTGAATAACTGGTAAATAATTAAACAGTACTTATAATATTCATATGAAAAATGGCTAATGACCTGGGCATTAATTGATTGTGATTTAACGGCGTTTTGTTGGAAAGAAATAGTATTAAAAAATGAAATGTTAAAAAAATCAACCAGACTATAGGATAATTAGATTTAAAAGAAACATGTTGCGCGACACGGAATATAATATTTACCTGATTATCGGGTTGCGATCCGATTTGTTTGCATCCACTGTCTTCCTGGTCTTTGTTCCAGAATTTTCGATATCCAGATACGGATATCTTTTTCAATGGAAAGCTCATCACAATAAGTTGACAATCAATATGTCAAGTGGAAATATTAGTTTAAACTGCCCCATTTATACTTGTTGTTAGATCTCTTAAGCATAAAATGCTAGGAAAGTGTCTGTCAAATTGGTTTGTGTATATGTCTGCAAGCGTACGCCATGTCTGTGTGTATGTATTCTCGTTTGTTTTTGATTGAGGAGTAATCAACTATTGCACGTGTACACTCATCCCAGTGAAATGACAGCGATTTAGCAACATCTGACTAATCACTAGATAAGCGTATGCCACCTCTGTGTGTTTGTGTGTGTGTGTGTGTGTGAGCGTTTGCTTAAGACTGAGAAATAATCTGTTACATGTAATTAACGGCACGTGTAACAGAAATTCACATGAAACTAAAATGATAACTGTCATTTCCTAAACGCACACGTCAGACCTATTTTTACACGTACTATCCTAAATGAAGTAATTACGAGTGGCATCCTGGAGAGGAGGGGGCAAGATACTGTGAATAAAGTAATAATTTAGAGTTAGCAAAACGGAAAAGTATTCTATTAAGGTGGATAGTTAAAATAAAAATTAAAAGGGGGTCGTAAAAGAAGTTGAAAATTGTTTGATAAAGAAAGATGCAAATAAATGTTTGTTAAAAGATGCTACACTAACAACAGAACGTAAGATAAAAGATGAAATAAGATAACAAGTAATCAAGGATGAAATAATAAGTTAATCAAAAATTAATTGGGCGATATTGAATTACACACTCTCCACCTCTATAAGTTAATATCAGTCCAGTGTTCTTATTCTTTTACTTGAGCGAGTTTCTGATTCTGATTCTGATTCGTGCAATCTTCGTTTTCTACCATTATTTAGTGCTGTATTCCAAATAGGACCTAGTGATTTTTCTACGGCTGTTTCATTCATTATGTCATTTCTCGATTTAATTTCGATGGATTCTCTAATCAGTCTAGTCGACCTGTTACGGCTACAGATTGATATACGTCTGCACCCATCCCAATTAATTGTGTGTCCTGTCTCTACTGTATGGCGTGCAAGATCTGATCTATTAACATGGGCATACTTGCATGCGGTTTTATGTTCTCCTCTTCTAACCTTAATTGGGCGCATGGTTTCACCCACATACATCAGGTTACAGTCGTTACATGGAATTTCATATACTCCTGATGTGTCTAACGGTTCTATTTTCTCCTTTTGGTTGGGAAGTTTAATACCCAGGGTAAGGGTCTGTTTTAAAATAGTACGTATATTGTATTTTGCTGCTACCATTTTGATTTTCCTACTTAGTTTAGAGTCAGGTATAACCATTACCCTCCGGTCATCTTTTGCTTTATCTGACTTCACGTACTTCCAGTCATGATTAAATTTACTTATAACGCTCATTATAGTTGCTTCAATTAACTTTAGAGGATACCCATTAGCACTGAATATTTCTCGCAGTCTACCTAATTCAATATCTCTATGTTTTTTATCTGTTAATCTTAAGCTTCTTATTATCATCGATTTTAAGATACCGATTTTCATTCTATATGGATGATTTGAATCGAAATTAAGAAGGATACCTGAGTAAGTATCCTTCCTATAAACATCCCGTTCTAGTTTTGTACCATTTCTAATTAACTTGACATCCAGAAATGGTAATTCGCCACCTGATTCATTTTCAATTGTAAATTTAAGCTCGCTCACCTGATTTGCTATGTTTAAGAAATTTATCAGTTGATCCTCCCCGTGATTCCAAATAACTAATATATCATCCAAATATCGTACATACAATTTAGGATTTAGGGGCGTTATATCTAAGAGAGTCTTCTCCATGTAATGCATGAAGATATTAGCTATTGGAACCGATAGTGGTTGCCCCATTGGAACACCTCTAATCTGCTTATAAAATGCATTCCTAAATTTAAAATAAGTGGAGGACATACATACGTACATCATCTCCATGACGTGTCTTATCGTCATTTTGCTTCCTTCCAATATTACTGGATGATCAACCAGGAAACGCTGAAAATAGTCTAGTGCTTTAGGTACTGGTATATTGGTGTACATTGACACCACATCTAAACTCGCCAATCTATCGTTTTCATTAAGCTCACATTTATCCACAATCTCAACCAAATGGTATGAATTCATCAAAGTATTGTCTAAGAAGTACGAATATTTCTTTATTCTATGACATAGAAACTTAGACATTTTATATGTTGGAGAGTGTTGGACATTAACAATAACTCTCAAAGGGTTGCCTGGTTTATGTATCTTTACTAAACCGTACACTCTAGGAGCGACTGTATCTCTTTGTATGAGAGCGTTACCATGCGCCTGATCTAATTCTCCTTCAGCAATCATGTTATTGACCAATAATTTAACTTCTCCTTGTAGCTTATCCGTAGGATCTTTATTAATTTTAGTGTATACCTCTATATTGTCTAGTTGTTCATACATTTTGTCATTATAGTCAGATTGACTCATCAGAACCGTCGCTCCTCCTTTGTCTGCTTTCAAACATATCACACTGTTTGCTATTAACTCTTTCCTGAGACTTTTTATTTCATAATTTGGTTTATATTTTTCCTCTGCGTATGTTAGCACAGCCGCAGCTACGTCTAATTCAAACCTAACTTTATCCTTCTCTGAGAGGAATTGTGCTGTTTTAACAGCCTCAGTAATTATCTCATTTTTTGGTGATTTCTCAATTTGGATAGCTGTATTCAGACCACGATTAAGCATTTCCAGCTGTTTCTCATTAAGATTTATTTTAGATAGGTTTACCACTCGATTAGTTACAGCAGGACACGTCCTAACTGTGGTCTGTCTATAGATGCCCAAATTTCCTAACTTTCTATCATGCCTGATGTGAACCTTTTTTATCTCCCTATTACGTGCGCCATCAGTAAAATCCTCTATACATTTAAAGTCATCCGCGTGCAAAAAACAAAGTAACATAGATCTTAAAACGAACATTGGTTGCGCGGGTGGTGATAACAATTATTGGTAATCAAGGTTGCGGTCTTGATATAAACACCTGACCCATTAATTACTTACATATGTCAGTATAAACTAAGAATTGTATAGTGTAGAAAAGGCAATTCATCCAGTAGACCGGTTTCGTCCTTATTGGGAACTCATCAAGTACTGGCCAGAATTTGCCGCGGACAGGATACGAACCTGGGCACGTCTGCTTCGGAATCTGGTGCTCTAACCACTGAGCTATCCTGCCGCACACTACACTACACACAATTTTCAGTTATATACTAATTAATGTAACTTGGTTAGTCAATTTTTCCTTTAGGTGGAGCTCATATGGCATCCATTTAGACCCAAAGTTCCAACTAACCATGCCCAATCTGTCATTACTGAACAGACACCACATTGCATGGGAAGTGGTATTGAAATGAACATTTATATAATTAAACGAACATTGGTTGCGCGGGTGGTGATAACAATTATTATAATCAAGGCTGCGGTCTTGATATAAACACCTGACCCATTAATTACTTACATATGTCAGTATAAACTAAGAATTGTATAGTGTAGAAAGGCAATTCATCCAGTAGACCGGTTTCGTCCTTATTGGGAACTCATCAAGTACTGGCCAGAATTTGCCG